>JAVTVY010029308.1:0-126309 GCA_036873755.1 Hanleya hanleyi
TTAACTTTCAGTCAGAATACAGGGATACTTGAGAAAAATTCAAAACCAGATCAATAAGGGGATATACTGATCACAATTCACCTTGTGGAAAATGTTCAAAAACATAACAAACAAATCAAAATGTAATACTTCGTCCCAGTGTTGTGGTTGAAAGTAATAAATTACCGGTACATTTAATACAGTTAGACAGTCTGTCAACATCAACAGGTATATGTAATAACTTGTCACAATCAACATGATAATGTTAAAAGGAATACCGATTCATGTCTTAATGCCTGTGATTACAGTAAACACTCTAATTATTAAACCACAGGAAGTGCATCAACCAGAACATGAATATTAGGGTGATCAAATGATTGGAATAGAAAGTTTGAAATGATTCAAATGTAATTTCTGCTACATTTAGGTGATGAGCGAATTCATTGGAGTGACTGATCAAAATTTGAGGGTGACTGAATGTTTAGAGTGGTTAAATTATTAGAGCATTTACCTTGACTACAGACTTCCATTTATTAGAGGTCAAACCAACTCGACTTAGTTCTTCTATCAGATGCTTTTGCATGCCTCTCGTACTACCATTCCTATACATCAGCACATCGGGTTCACAGCAGCTTCCACCTCATTTTGAAATGGATTTGAGGTCGGATTAATCACTTTTCATCATCACAATGTTACAGAGAACCTTCACGTTGAGAAATTCTCACGATCTTCCTGAACTACATGTATGTCAATTCCACGAATGCCATTGTGATGCAGCAGTAACTTGGTTTGTGAGCAGAAATGCCTCCCATCTTGTCTATCTCGGAAGGAAAAATTGTACCTTTACGAAAGATGTGACATAACAAAACTTTCAATGTTGACATTTGCAATGCCTTCATCTTACAGGTAAACAACATCAAGCATCAAACAACTCAATTTTCGTCATGTTTTGAGTTCTTCTAAAAGTTCCTGTTTTTTTCTCTCCATCTCGTTAAGGCGGACTTTGTTCCTCTCTAGTCTGTTCTCTAAGGACTGTAGTAGAGGCCCAGTCATCACATCCATTATATGCGACAAGGATTTTGTGTACACTGAAATGAGAAAAATAACTTAGGAACAATCAGATCTTATTCGTTTAATATTTTATGCTCTCCCATGCAAATAAAAAAAAATAGACATGTTCAATACATAAAATGATTGAAAAGGATGTCTATTGTTTTCATTACCCCTTTTTTGGCATTCGTATATTGAATTCCATGAACATGCTCAAGTAGTCCAATTATCCAGATTATCTTTGCAAAATATCTGCGTTTCAGTAAGCGAGGTTGGAGTTATGCAACCGCCATGACAGTTCGTGTGCAAGACATAGGGTATAAATTATAACGACTTAACCTTTATACCCCCTGTACCATTGTCTCTTGCACAACCGGACATGATGGCCTATAACAAACACTACACATATTCATGTCATCAGTGTGGACAATTTGGACAATATTTTTTTTAATCTTTATATACCTGTTCTTCGGCATAAAACGAACAGTTTGTATGTAAATTCAACTCTATCATCCACTTACCAGCCGTATTGTGGATGTTGGTCATGAGATCAAGGTCCTTGTTATGTTTTGTTTGTTCATAAGCTTCAGCCTCTTCATGACATAGTATATTTGGTAGGTCGACCAGGGATTCCAGACAAGCTCGACCAATCCCAGTGCTTGGTATAATATGTAACGGGATCTCTATTCTGGCATACCTATGAATGAACAGTGCAAGTACAATGTATGTAGTTTATATGACAATTTCATAATCCCCTTGGTATACTTACAGGATCTTTATCCTGGCAAACCTAAGAGCAAATTGTCAATATAGCCAACATCGTAATTTCATAATACATGAGTTTAGAAAGTAACAACAAACGATGGCCATATTTGGATTAAAAAATCATCATTGACTCACAGCTGATTCCAACTGGTCAATCGAAAAGAAGGCAGTCATCCTATGCTAAAACATTTAAAATGTTATTCTTTGATTTTTGCAGTTTCAAGCTGCAAATTGACTCAGATACTTGTATTACCCCTTTACTTCAGAAATAGTCTGCCATGCACTAGAAGTCACAAACTGTGTTGTTGATTGACAGAGATTCAAATTGACTTGTGACCTAACTAACGCAATATCCAATCTAGTCTGGTGGCGACATGTTTAAAATATGGCTTAGGTTTTTTTCAAAAATGATGCAGATCATATATCTCTTTACACTTCCAGTTTTTTTCAGTTGAGCCTGGACAATGATATATGCTAAAACAGTCTTTTGTTTCTATCAAAGACCTGCAAAAGAATTGGTGTGTGATGCAGATTTTCTGGAAGTGCTGGAAGAACCCTGTTTTGGGTCAGTGATAAACGTTAAATCAAAGTATGTCATACCTCAATCACAGTATGTCATACCTCAATCGTAATGCCATACCTAAATCATAGTATTTCCTACCTCAATAACAGTATGTCATGCCTCAATCACAGTATGTTATAACTCCATCATAGTATGTCATACCTCCATCATAGTATGCCATACTTCAATAGTAGTATGCCATACTTCAATAATAGTATGGCATACCTCAATCATAGTGTGTCATACCTCAATCATTGTATGTCATGCCTCAATCACAGTATGTCATACCTTACTCACAGTATGTCATACCTCAATAATAGTATGTCATACCTCGATCATATTATGTCATACCTCAATCATTGTATGTCATACCTCAATCACAGTAGGTCAAACCTCAATCACAGTATGTCATATCTCAGTCATAATGCCATGTCAATCATAGTATGTCCTACCGCAATATTTCATACCTCACCACAGTATGTCATACCTCAATCACAGTATGTCATACCTCAATAATAGTATGTCATACCTCATTCATTCTGTCATAGCTCAATCACAGTATGTCAAACCTCAATCACACTATGTCCTACCTCAATCGTAATACCATATCAATCATAGTATGTCCTACCTCAATCACAGTACGTCAAACCTCAATCACAGTATGTCATACCTCAATCATAGTATGACATACTTCAATCATGTCATACCTCAATCATAGTATGTCATTCCTCAATCACAGTATGCCATACCTCAATCACAGTATGTCCTATCTCAATCAAATTATGTCATACCTCAATCACAGTATGTCATACCTCAATCACACTATGTCATACCTCAATCATAGTATGGCATACCTCAATTACACTGTCATACCTCAGTCATAGTATGTTCTACCTCACTATGTCATACTACAATCATGTCATACCTCAATCACACTATGTCATACCTCAATCACATGTCATACCTCAATCACAGTATGTCATACCTCAATCACAGTATGTCAAACATCAATCACAGTATGTCATACCTCAATCATAGTATGTCATACCTCGATCAGTGTATGTCATACCTCAATCCCAGTATGTCATACCTCAATCACAGTATGTCATACTCCAATCATAGTATGTCCTACCTCAATCAAATTATGCCATACCTCAGTCACATCGTCATACCTCAATCACAGTATGTCATACCTCAAACCCTAAACATTCCAGAACTGACAGCCTAATCTAACACATCACATTACAGATAAATTCTGGGTTAGTGGCTTTTCCCTTGGTCAAGAAAGATAACTTGGCTGAAAATTTTGTGAAAAAAATGGTTTGACGTACAGGGTTCAGAGAGACGCATGTGAACATTAGCCTGTTCTAATTCCTATTCAAACAATTCCACACTGTTTAACATATTGTAACAGTCTATTCCAACACCACAAGTTCAGGTGGCAACTCATGTCTTGGTAAGAGAAGATAATGTTGACAGTATTTGCGAAAAATGTACTTCTTGACAGAGGTTGACATGACATGTACTGACCGGAAAGACTTGTTTTTCATGGCCTAGAAGCACAACGTAATATGTGTAGGAGGAACTTACTGTGGTGACTGACCTTCAGGACTTTGATTTATGGATTGGAAACATGTCAGTTGTATTCTGTTATGCTGGAAAAACAATGAAATATGTAAATGTTGACATCTTCAGGGCGACTCACAGATTAAATTTCCAGCTTTTGTATCAATTGTATCGAGTATATCATACTATCACAGAAGCTAATATAAAAGCTAATATAAAAAGCTAATATTCCAAGAGTATAATAGTGTATGTATGGTATACATGTACAACTCAACTGTATTGGAATAAGGCCACTTTAATAATATGTAATGTCAACGTGGAGACCTACATATTCTCATAATGACTGCCGACTGGCAATCTTCACTCTACATACCCATTTGTGAACCCAACATGCCCAAGGGCTGTAACAAGTCTATCTTCAATATCTTGACCCATAATGGACACTTTGGTCTTGATGTATGTCCTACTAAATCTTACCTTAGTGTTTTTATCCTGGTTGAAGACTGAGAATATGAGACCAATAAATCCTTCATCCATCATCTGATACATGGCCTGAGTCCTAACATCTGAAAATTCAATATCACCAGTCATGCCAGTATGCATAGACATTTATAAATTTACAATGAAAAACTATATAGTTATTTTTTAAGGGTTTCTATATGTAGTTTCCAGAATTTTATCTGTCCAGTCTGAGAGTTTTCTGTGCTTTCCAAGAGGCTTTTGTCTGAATCTGAATTATTTCAATAATTTTGACCACTGGTCATGAGACTATCTAAAATGTATGCTTTATATATGCACCTAACCTTCATACATATATATGTTCTAAAGTATTTTCAAACATAATGTCAGTATTTATTAGGCATCCATATTTATTTGTTAATTTCATATTTCATCTTCCCTCTGAAATTTTTGTCTTTCATCAATTCTTGTCTGCACTGCAAAGATGGAGAGTGATGCCGACTTGGTAGATCGAGTCATTAATAATCGTTTTACCATAAGAGAGGGCCATGTATACAGACTTACCAACATGTGAGGGCCACACTGTAATGTGGGGATGTGAGTGATACCAGCCAAGAACCCTCATAGGACGGTCAAGTTCCTGAGCCAATCTGTTCTCAGGGTTAAGGAATCAATGTTTGAATATCCTACTGTATACCAGTAAGCTATATGTAGTTGTACTAGATGTTTCAGCCATCAGAATATAATACTATGATGTGTAATCATCCTACATTTGGTTAGCATGAACTGTACAAAATTCTGAGATTCCCTAGGCTTTGTGTGAATTTAAACACATGGGATCTTGGTGAAGGAACAAGCAATTGGTGGTAACGATTAAAATAGGCTTCTGTTACAATATCTCAAGAATGACTGCCTTTAAGTCTCAAACTTCAATGACACAATTGGAAATATGTAAATGATGGCGATATCCCAAAACCAATTTTCCCAGTAGCCCATGACCAGATGTGCGTCAAGTTCAGTGAGCGTAGGCATTGTAATTTTTGAAATATGTAACGAGCAATTGGTGATAAAATGACATAATTTGACCTGGTAACCCAGGAAGGGGCAAAAGTTTGGTATTCCTAGGCATCGTCATTCTGGAGATAGGGTTTGACGAGAAAACAAGACGGACAGATGTACATGATGCCAACAATAAACCAAGACCAAAAACTTTAGTCATATGGTGTGCACTCTTATCAACCCAGTAAACCACCCAAACATACCCCATAGTGAGTTATATATATATATATATTTTTTTTTTTTCAGTTAAGCCCTGGACAGACCACTGGGCATTTATTTGCCATACGGCCACGCATTTACATAAATGTATTGCCCACGTGGCCTGGGACAAACATTAAAATACAAAATAAAGAACACGCACAAAGACACCTCCTCCCCCAGTGAGTTATATTTTATGTAGTTATCTCTCTTGTGGTGAGTTACATCCCCTGATTGTGTCTGGGTTCCCATCAGGGAATATCTTTTGGTTTCGAAACACTTCATTGGTCAATTCAAATTTTCAAACTAAAACCACCTATTTTCATAGGATTGTGAAGAATATTGGAAAAAGGTCCAGTCAATCACAGGAGTTATCCCGCGACCAATGAAGCACCCAAACATAACCCAATCAAATTCCCCCACTGGGATACATGTAACACACGGGTACAAGTTTGTGTATCTTATCCCAGCCTGAAAATGTCTTCAGGGACAAATTCCAGCCCACACGGACCTCGTCTCTAGTAGAACACCATGTAATCGGTAAAAGTCATGAAATTCTTATGAAAAACAATGTAATTAATCACATGTACTCAGTCCACAAGATTCTATGATGCTCAGAGAACACAGGAACTACTTGAATGGAGTTACATTCCTGGCCTGTGTTCCTGTGCCAAATCTACCCACATGTATGTGAAAGGAATGTGCTGTGTAATTATTCTCTGTGGTATAGTGTTGCATCCAGCTGATTGTACCAATGTTACCCTAGTCAACCACTCTAATAATAATAATGTCACACAATGTAACTTGATGCATAAGATGGTAACCAAAAGTCAAATACTGAGCTCCGAAAACCATTCAAAATCATATCTTCTGAAATGCTTGGAAGAATCTCTTAGCAGTTCTTCAGTTTGTACTGGTGAATGGAGAACACAGATCACCATACATGTACATGTACATATATATATATAAGCAGTTTGATTGGTTGCTAGTATTTCAGGTGGCCCTCCAGTTTCGTAGTAATGACGCCGGTCTAATACGATAGACCATTCGTGTTCTGCTACATCATAATTCTTCTTTCCTTCTTAATAGCTTATCTATAATACCATCCTGTTCAGCATTATCAACGCTGCAAACGAAAATATACAGCCCGATGGCTGGCTTCATCTATATGGTGATCGGGGTCATGGAGCAAATTTTGTCGTGCATGAGTTATGCCTATTGGCAGTGCCTAAAAATCAGGACTCATTTATGGAGAGAACTCGAAAAGAAAATCTGACAAAAACTCGCAGATTGCTTCCACTTTCTTTTGCCTTTTTATGTTGGTACCAGACCTGGGAACATGAGAAAGAAATTTAATTGAAATCGCTTTGCAGATTTTTCTGGAAATTGAACTGAATTTGACCATTTTTCGACATTTTCAGGGGTTCTCTAGGAAACAAGAAGCAAGCTTGGAGGAGACTGGTCAAGATTCATTTTTCTATAACACATCAGTGCTGTGTCTTGAAATAATCAGAGATTGAAGGGCAATTCCAGCGTGACTCAGGTTACATTCAGAGCCCCATGAGCAAATTCAATTTGCTCAGATTTTCATATAAATGACATATAATAAACCCACATCCAGCAGTTATTTACTTCAGGGTAAGAGCTAACCAATACACAATCAGTTGATTGTCTAAGTTCAAATTGTAACTTTCATGTACAAAAGCAAGAGCGTGACTCAGGTTACGAAAAAAAGACATGACCTCCAAACCACTCTAGTTCAAATAAGATTTCTCTTAAAATTAATTATGTGAGAGAATTCACCAAACTTTCATTAAACAAAGTACATCCATAGCAAAATATATGTGCAATATTGAACCTGATATATAATAGTAACAGGGAGATAAATAAAGAAGATCGCGTGACTCAGGTTACTGTGACTCAGGGTACAGTTTGTCCGGGGCTAAATTTTGATGCAAAACTTTTCTCAAAACAGAATGTGCAACACTAGTAATATATGAACAAAACTATAGGATAATTCTGATGTATTTGGATAGAATATGCTGGTTTTTATCATGTTTGGTTACAAAAAAATGACATGACCCCCGGACCACTATCACCGACTATAGTTCAAATGAGATTTCTCTTTGAATTAATTAAGCGAGAGAATTCATCAAACCTTGATTAATCAAAGTACAACCATAGCAAAATATCTCTGCAATATTGAAGTTGATATACATGTATAATGGCCACAGGGAGATAATTAATGAAGATAGCATGACTCAGGTTACAGTTTGTCCGAATCTAATCGTCGACTCAAAACTTTATTGAATACAGAGTTTATGCAACACTAATAATATATGAACGATGCTATATGATAATTCTAAATGTGGTTGGATAGAATACAAAGCTTTTTATCATGTATGATATGTTCATTATTACCTCCCCATCACTGCAGTATCATGGTCCAGTACGTGGTACACATATTGTGTAGTATTTTAGATGTCTGATAAGTACGTCTATCAGTAAGACCAATTCAAAAGAAACAAGTCAATGTGATGTATGTGCTGGTCGATATACATACTCGAGAAGAACTTATATATGCAAGCACATACACGTATTGCACCGAAAAGAATGCAAATAGCAAACATCACCCAAACTAATAACAGTTCTTGAGATGATTTGCACTGTACATTGTATATTGAATCTACTGTCTCCATTATCAATTGGTGTAGTTTATATCATGTTTCGAAGATAAATGTACATGACCACACAGAATAGAGTTCAGCAATTTAAGTCTTAATGTCCAAGGTGCAGTGGTACCACACAAAAACAAAATCCCAAACTAGAGGTTCCGCTTTGACCCTTGAGTTACCGCTCCGGCACAAGCCTATGCGGGTTGTTTTTTTAAGCAAAAACATACATCTCCCCCAACCTCCCACCTTGCCTTGAGTGGGCACATCATTTAAGGGAAAGTGCTATAAAATGAATGTAGCAATAAGTATCCTAAACAAAGCTGTGCATCTAAAAATATTAATTACAAAGAGGCGATTTTCATTGTTGCAGTAACCCAGTGAGGAGTCAGGATTTATATAGCAATGAGTGGATTGCCGACATCTACAGCATCCAGCTAATGTGAAATACATGTAATTGTGAAGCATCAACTATTTCGAAACTGATCACATTATAGGAAAGATGCAAACACCTATAGTATACATGCTGTACCGTATAGAAGTTTCATGCATCTGCCTTCAGTAGTTTCCAAGATATGGAGTGAACAAAAATTGGACAGACAGATAAGCACATTTTGCATGGACCCACGCAAGCCCTAGCTCACACCAAAACCTAATTAGATCATAAGGCCATTCCAATGAAACTTCCATCCAAGTTTGGTGAAATTTCATCCAGTAGTTCTCCACATATCTTGTAGACAAGAGTAGTCCTGTACATACATGTAACAAAGCTGGACATCAGAAACAGATGGATGCACGCAAACAAACCTTCCATCCAAGTTCGGGGAAATTCCGTCCAGTCAGACACCAAACAATTGGACGAACGCACACACAAACCAAAACCTAATCAGATGAGGGGGCTATCCCAATAAAGCTTCCATCCAAGTATGGTGAACTTCCGTCAAGTAGTTCTCCAGATATCTTGCAGACAAGGCCTGTATATACATGTACAAGTAGATGAACGGATGGACGGACACCGGACACGGATGAATCAATGCATGCACACATACACCAAAACCTGATCAAATGAGGGGGCTATCCCAATGAAGCTTCCATCCAAGTTTGGTGAAATTCCATCCAGTAGTTCTCAAGATATCTTGCAGACAAGGCCTCTATATACATGTACAAGTACGGAAGGATGGACACGGATGAACGCATGCACACACACACCAAAACCTAATCAAATGAGGGGGCTATCCCAATGAAGCTTCCATCCAAGTTTGGTGAAATTCCGTCCAGTAGTTCTCAAGATATCTTGCAGACAAGGCCTGTATATACATGTGGTCAATTCCATGCTACTTGGGACAAATAGCAAAAAATAAGTTTCTTAAATATGCTATTTGGTGATCAATTATTAATGTTGGTGTTTTACTTGGCATATATTTAAATTTTGACATGAATAGCTCCAGCACGGACTAATCTGAAGCATTTTTTAAACCTAATAAGGAATTTTCATTATTTGGACGGAAATTAAACTCTAAATTGCCCTAATTGTTTTCCTGTGTTGTAGTAATTGTAATTGAGAAAACTGTTCATATTTCTAACCAATGGGCCATTGTGACTTGTCAAAAGTCATTGGCTTTCATGAGTCTTAAGTAAATAATGTCACTGAAGCCAAATGTTAACCCAAGTTGTGCTGATGTAATGTGAGTGACGAAATATGCATTTCTTTTGACTATCTCTTCAACAGTTTTTAATTCAATTTAGCTGCTTTCATGACAGCATCAGACAGGTATTTAGAACATATATACAAAAAATTATGATCAAATACTTGACACTTAGTGCTAGTCAGCTCACTGAAGTTGGTAACGTGAGTGACGATGTAACGTGAGTGACAATATGTAACGTGAGTGACAGGAGATGGCTGAAGTCACTGATGTCATCAATTGCAATTGGTGCAATAATAGGCGTGTAGAACATTTCGTTCTCTCTTGGAGGCTTTGCAGATCGAAGCACTAACTTCTTGGTAGCTACAAACAACTTGACAAAACTTGATTTAAGACTGCCTATGAGTGAATACTTGAGGTTAATAGAATCCATGTCCGGAAGAGATTTTTGGATGCTGAAATGACATGTCCAAGAGTGGTTTCAAATAATATCTTTTAATACAGAAACATAAGAATGTATATATATATCCAGTCAAATAGTTCTTTGATGACCTAATGAACTAGAAATATCACGCAAAATAAGGAATGAAATTATTAAGAGAGGCACCTGAAGTTAGTACCGTACATGAATAGATACCAAGAGAAAAACTACGTCTGATACTGGAATCGCTGTTTGGGCTGAAACAGCCATGTGAAATAGGCAGGAGTTGTATTTCCGAAATACGGTGGTCACAAGACTGAAGTTAAACATCACTATCGCTAAAAGAGAGTATCATCAAAAGTCAAATTTAGTAGTAGGCAGTGTAGGCATACTTTCAGCATTTCCTTAGAAATAATATAAGGGCTGCTAATATGGGGAATCGAACTTGGGGTTACTTCCGAAGCGCTATACGCAAAGCTGTAATAGAGTTCCCTTAGTTGAATACAGGAAGTATCAGTTGAAGTAAGCAGAGCAAACTTTTCAGAACTTTTCCAAGAAATGTTAAGGCAGCAAATACTGTCAAACCTGGGGAATCGGACATAGGGTTAAGGCAGCAAATACTGTCAAACCTGGGGAATCGGACATAGGGTTAGTTCCGAACTGCTAAACGCAAAACCATGTTAGGGTTACAGTTTCCTTAGGTGACCACCTAGGGAGTATCAGTTATAGTAAGCAGTAGGTGGTCAAATCAGAGACACAATGTTGACTACACCAGGGAACAAATTATTAGGAAGTTGAGCAACCCAGTCCCTGTGGATATTTCACATTTTCAAAATGGCATTGAATAGACAGAGCTATCTTGAATTCAAAGAGATTTCTTTAAGCAACAGATGTTAAATGCATTCCCACTTGTGTGTTCAAATTTGTGCAACAACTCGAAAAGGATCTAGTTCAGTTGGACAAACCAATTATACTGTTCAAATGTTGCCAACACACGAAGTACTGAATACATGTATAATGAAGGAAACTTTGACTGAATGATGCGGAAGGAATGTCTACATAAAATCGCTATTTACATGTACCGGTATTAAAGAATCTTTGATCATTACATGATGAGTATCATTTCTCCTATAGCTTGATAATTGTATATGCCATAATCCAAACATATGCACGATTTACCAGAGGTTTTGGTAATGTTATAAGACAGAATGTATCAGTACATGACATAATTGACTGGAAATAATCACTGGACATGAATTTCCTGTGATCAATGGGGCTTCAAATCCCCCAGTCATGTTGTAAATTGAAAACAATCACTTTGTTTTGTTATTTGAAATGTTATTTTTAAACAAAAAACAATAAGTCTTCTTATTGAGGTCTATTGAATTGTAAGGTAACGTGAGTGATGTAACGTGAGTGACGCAGGTTTCTTGTCATTTGGTGCTGATGACAGCTAATACACTTATAATGTTGACTTAATAATGTTACTGCTGCTTAGATGTGGTGGCTGCCCATTTATGGAAATGATTGTTTGTTGATTGAAAATTAAAGCCAGAGCTAATTTCAAGAATAAAATTGGTACTAATATTGTCATGTCCTTTTCCATGTAACGTGAGTGACGAGTGCTAAAACTTCACTTGGATAGAGGCCTTCATACAAATTTGAACAATATTTATTTGTTGGTGTACACTGTGGCCAGGGCTGCCTGCATGCACAATATGCCCACTTATAGTTGATGACTTGAAGATTGACAAGCAATTATATATCAGAAAAAGACTAAAAGTGTAACGTGAGTGACGTGGAATTGACCATGTACAGGTAGATGGACGGATGGACGATGAATGCACGCACACAAACCAAAACCTAATCAAATGAAGGGGCTATCCCAATGAAGCTTCCATCCAAGTGTGGTGAAATTCCATCCAGTAGTTCTCAAGATATCTTGCAGACAAGGCCTGTATATACATGTACAAGCAGATGGACGGACGGACGGACGGACACCGGACACGGATGAATGCACACACACACACCAAAACCACACACACCAAAACCTAATCAAATGAGGGGGCTATCCCAATGAAGCTTCCATCCAAGTTTGGTGAAATTCCATCCAGTAGTTCTCAAGTTATCTTGCAGACAAGGCAAGGGGACGGACAGACATCCATCCATCCATCCAACCAGACAGACAGACAGCACAAACACTAGATGTCTCCCCCCAACATAGTTGGGGGAGACATAATTAGTAGATCATGCACGAATGTGTATAGTCTTACTTGAAGGTCAAAAGAATCGCAATATAACTGATCAAAATTCCAACCCCAAGTGTTCTTGATCAATACAAATGTAGTAGGTCAACATACATAGATCTGTAAACTTGCAGTTATTGTCCTTGGACCTTGCATTACATTCATCGAAATGCACATCATATGTGACTCAGGTTACACGTGACTCAGGTTACAATTTTTAAGGTACTAGGATTTTTTTCCTATTCGATATATATGAGCCGCTTTATCAGAAATGACTAAGGCATAAGTAAGACAAAGAAATTATGAAATATTTCTCTGATGCTGCTCAGGGATTTTTATCAGTGTAGAAACCAATCATTTTTCGTGACTCAGGTTACATAATGTAACATGATAGCATACAAATGTGTATGCAAAGTGGACTAAAGGGAATTTCAGTCCCCTGCATTTTCTGGTTAAAGTACATGATGAGTACAATGTATTGTGGAGAAAAGATAAAGATTTATCCAGTAAATTAAGAGTAACCACGATGACAAATCCACGTTATGATGAACAGAGAATTTTAAGCTATTTTGCACGACATTTCATCAAAAAATAGAAGTCTAGTAGTGGAATAAAAGCCAAACAAAATATTATTTCCAGTAACTTAGGAATATAAACTATGTTATAGGAAAAGAATTAGTAACATACCAGTAAGTTAAATTTTTACTGATCATGTCCATGTTTACACGGAATTGCCCTGAAGTGGATGTTTGTAAAAAAATCTGGAAAAATTACTATACTAGCACTTTAGGCCGGGGCCCAGGGTCCTCGGGTCCTATATGGCTGGAGAAGCCATCTTAGCGATTTCTGGGAAATAAAACTGCAGATTGTCATCTAAATTCAAGGCACTATTTTACACTGATTTTTTCCTTGTAACCAAATATTTCCAGTACCGTACATAATTCAAATACTGGACAAAAAATGCTCCATCAAAGCAAGCATGATGTAGATCCCACACTACTGGAAGCAAATGAATTTGGCTCTGTGCACTCAACATCAGATTGTGAGGAAGCGAACAAACAGGGTAAAGTCTCATTAGATTTGAGAAGTTTTCGAGTTTTGAGATTTTTTGCACTTTTAGAATCATGATTTTTCAAGTCACTCTTTCCAGTGGTCAGTGGTCACCTATTTCAATTGATCGTTTCACATGCCAGGCCTATTTTATGGTCACCACTGCTATATTTTTCTTCCAATCACGAAAATTTGAATTTGTTTTTGACTCCAGTTTCAAAATCTTTGAGGTCAGTCATCATGTCAACAACTTGACATAGTTGACTCTAAACTATAAATATGTCTAACATTGTCAACAGTGAATCAAACAAACTTCGCTTTGAAAGCTGGCGCCAATGAACACGAGGTAACGTACTGCTTTCCGTTACATTCATGACACAGACGAGAACTACACGCCCTCAGCTAGTCCGACTGCAAACAGAACTGCCGGGAAGCAGCATTCTCTGACCTACCTAACAGCAAAGCTGCATACAAGACGAGTCTATTTTGGGGAACACCACTCTGCAGGGAGATCGCACTGTGCTGGAGATATAGTAACGACCACTCCGGAACTGGTTATTTTGAACTTATTAAATCCCCCGGAGGTACATAACTCGAACTTTAATCACATAATTAATATTTTTGGAGCATTCTCAAACCCAAGCCAAAAGATTTTTTGTTTGCTAGAATGGTTTAACGGAGATTCATGATCGACAAAAATAGCAACAACAACAACATGGCCGGATGAGACAGAAAATAGGAAAATCTGGGATTTTTTTTTAGATTTTGAAAAATTCGGAAATCCAGATATATCCGGAAGACTTCAATCTCTGAATTATAGTTTAATCATGCTCTTTCAGAAAATATATACATATAAGTGATTTGGGTTGAAGATTTTACGACAATTGGCGGCCGAAAAGCGGACCCATGGTCTATTCCTTGCCGAATGGAAGAATCCCTGGAGTGCACCCACACTCCCACGGTTGGTGACTTCCATGCTCGGAAGTTAGGGGTAGAACTCACTGGATTTCACAATTCAGCTCAATAGTAAAGTGGCACCTGCCCTTTGATGAAATTGATCATGTGACAGGATGGATCTTTGATTTTTTAATTATGATGTAGTTAAAGGTTATACCAAATGACTCTATACTAATGTCACAGTCGATTTAGCTGCAAATAAATTTGTTTTTCAATGAACTGTCTTTGCTTCTGTGCATGCACGCTAATACTGTATTCTAATATATTCTAATGTACTTGACTAACGGAAGGTTCTAACTGGGAGTGCCCGATTCATTCACTTGGTCGTTCATCCATTCATTCATTCATTCATTCATGCGTTCACCCAACCGCTCGCTTACGCTTCTATTCATATTCGCTCGTTTGTTGATTCATATGCGCCGCACGCTTGTCGCGACTCTACACCGCTACCTGGCACGACTACACATTACGCAATAGTATGGTATAAATCTGACCCACAGCTGATCGTCTCGGCACATGCTTTCACGGTGTGTCCGGCTGACGGGTTGTTGGAAATACACTCTAATCGAATGTATATATTTTCCTTCAGGTATGTAGGTCTTATTACGCTATTATAGTAAATGTAATGCTGGTATCGTAAATGAAATAACATAAAGCGAGTGAATTGTTGATTGCGCTAATACAGTAATATTATCGCATCTAAAGGTGAATTAGTGAATATTTTCTGTATGCACTCCGGGGGGGGGTTATTTTGGGGATTAAATGACCGGTGTTGTATTTCTGAATATTGCTATAAATATAATGTTTAAAGATTGATACGGTAATTTATATGTACGGCACATGCTTTCACGGTGTGTCCGGCTGACGGGTTGTTGGAAATACACTCTAATCGAATGTATATATTTTCCTTCAGAACCAAGTGGTGGCCTAAAGTCATAATAAAGATACAACATCGGCAAAACTGTGTTTGTCCCGTCTCTCGAAATTAATCCTGTGACACTACTTTGCATTAAAACATACCCAGTAGTGTTCCAAACAACAAATTAGTATTTTTTTCTCGAATAATGTCGTCGAAGTGGGTTTTAGGACACAAATAGCACACATGTGGGGGAAAACGTATTGGAGCCGTGACCTCTGGTGCATGACGTCACAACCTGATTACGATTGCGCCCTAAACGTCATAGTCTATGACGTCGGGCATTGTTACGAAAGATTCACCCAACTGTGGGAGTTCTAGCGTGATGTCGCTGACATTTTGACGTCACAACAGGCATTTGAGCGAGATCGTAATCAGGTTGTGACGTCACAGGTCAAGCGGTCACAGCTTTCGCCGTTTTGAAAGGGGCATGAAATTGTCGCACTTTACTGCTGCTATTTCCAACCTTGGGCAGTTTGAAAGCATACAAAAATGTAAAACAAGTCTATATAATTACCTCTACAACAATTTAGCACAAAAAATTAGCAGATTTTGAGACCATTTTGTATAACCTTTAAATTGACAGTTAATTTAAGATGGTCATTTTGAATGACGGACCTTGAGATATTTATATGTTTCAGATCTAGCTAAAGATGCCTGGATTTGTTTTTAACCTGTTTAATCAGATTGTTTTGATTCCTACATCGGAATCGCCTTAGGCCCCATAAAAAAAATGCCTTGTTTCCCATCACTGACTTTTCAAAAAGTCCGACAGGTGGTCCTTTTTTATTTTTTATTTTCGGAAGGGCATAGGAATGGTTCAGTTCATTCAAGAATCCACTGATATTAAGATAGTGATAGTCTAATTTGGTCCTAAAATGGTATACAATTCATTTTAAAGTTTCATTTTGTACACGGTCTTGCTAAAAGACTGAATAAATACATTGGATAAATCGGCAAAAATCTCGTGGCGTTTGTATTTCCATTCTCACCTCCTGCATACTGCTATACAAGTATGTGAGGTCCTCTCATTCTGATTTCTTAGTCACAAATTCTCCATTCCTATGCAGGTAGACAGAACTCAAAAGATGGTATTGATAAAATCTGAATCATTGTGATTTGAAAGGAAAAAAACTGTGGGTGTTTATTCCAACAGGAAACAATAAGCTGAGCTATTCTCACGAAATGGAGAACATGACGGTCATGAATTGACGATCATGAATATTACCTTGGGCAGTCATACCACAAAGTCCACTAGGCATGAAACTATATATCACTGGAGAATAGAACAACGTAAGTTCTTTAACGGAAAATAAATATCAACTATACATTTATACAGTGACAATGCTGCAGATGTTGTGTTCCTGTGTTACTACTATACATTTATATACGACTAGAAATTTATACACAAACAGACATGACAGAACGAAAATAAGATTACCACCATAAAATTGCTAACAGCGCGACAATATCACGGACATGTCACCTTGATTACAGCAAAGATACTTGTCATTGAAAGACCTCCAATGAGGTCCAATTACAGATAAAAAAATAACAGAATTATTATCAGTCTTAGAAAGGACTAGATAAACATCTTCAGTATCTCCACACACAAAACAGTCAAGTAAGAAGTCTCGATCCAGGACAGTATCTAATAATCATGACATGCAATGGCACACAGAAGAAACATCAAGTTGCTGGCAAGGCCCGGGTAATCACACAAGGTAAGACTGTCGCATATAAAATCTTGACATCACCCCAGCTCCTCTGCCACAACAAGCATTCGTAGAGCACCACAACAGTCGCTGGTGTAAACCAAAGTCAGTTCGGCCTCATTTTCATACCAAAAGAAACACCAACAAGGCAGGTGAGAAAAAAATAAATCTTGGCGGGTGGAAAAATCGGGGCGGGCGGTGATGGGAAACAAGGCATTTTTTTATGGGGCCTTAAGGTTCTACAAACAGTATCTGTCCTTTACCACGGCAGTTTTATTTTGTAAAAGTAATTGAATATTTAATGACCTATGGTTCTCCGTAAAGGATAGATACTGATGTATGAGCTAGTCAAGGTACTAAACTACACCTGTCTTATGTTGCTTATTATAGTCTCCTTGAGCATGTTGAGCAGAGTTAAATTCCATTGCTGTTTTGGGGGTTTCAACAGTGAACTACATGTATGGCGCCCAAACATACCCCAAGATATTCTTAGCACTTTTTGTGTTATTTCTCATTAACACCTCAATCATTCCTCAAATCTAAATGTTTTTGTCTTGTTTACTTATCCCAGCTTTACATGTCACTCAAAAACTTCTAACAGATCAGAAATTGTTCAGATCTTATATCTACTAGTATATAAGTGTTGCAAGAACCTCTCTCTGACTGACACTATAGTCTGTTTCTATAAAGTAAATCTATGTGTATCAGATTATCTCAGTCTTACATCACAGTGGATGAAGTGAAATGGCAATGTTCTGTACGGCATATAAGCTAGCTTATACGGTACAGTTCTTGGATTAGCCAGAAATTAAATAGTTTCTAACTTGCTTCTTTTCTCTAGCCTGTCTTGACTGACACATAACATATACTTCTGTCAAGTTAAATCTGTCAGATTTAGAATGTCAGCTTGTCGAAAAGACAGATGGACACACTCAGGCTAACACAATCATTATCAGATAGAGAATAATGTGAAAGGATATTTCCGCTTTTGTAGAAGCATCTGAGAGCTGTTCTGGGGAGATTTCCACCCTGTCTGGCTGCTTGTCTGAGCGCCGCAACATTATTACAGCAGACATGTGTGAAACCCTCTTCTCATCAATCTGCAAGTATTGAATATAATAGAAGTTAGTAAATTGAGTTAAACACACACACAAAATCAACTACTGGTACGTTTTAGTAGTGGTTATATTGTGGTAATAATTGAATTATCTCTAGTAACATTCCACCAAGAGAAAATGAAATTCAGATTTTACAAGTATGACCAGCTATCCTGTATTGCTATGTTCATTTTAGTTGAATACTTGGATCATGCCAAGCAAAAAAAAAAAAAAAAATCCTGACAAAAGTGGCAATGTACATTGTAAAGCTTTAAAATGATTTAAAACTTTTGCACATATTTCAAATAGTTGTCACTTCTACACAAGGCATCAACTGCTCCCCGATATCATTTTGGCACCTTCTTACCTGCAAACAATGGAACAAACTACCCAAATTGATAACATGGTATTCAGTAAAACTGCCAATGAAATGACTAAGAGACCGAGCATGTGTGTTTGATTATCTGTGATCTCATTATTCCTATACTACCATATTTTGATCCTGTATGTGAAATCATTACTTTGATAATTCAGGCTTTGTAACTCCCTCCTTCATGTCCTTCCCACCTGCTCACCCCCTTTTATGTCATGTATGTATGAACCCATTGTACTCCATACCACGCATAGATAGCTAAGCTACTGCAATTGGTACGATCTGCGTTAACTACTGGTATATGGGCAGAGCTGTATTTAGGAACGATGGTAATAGGTATGAACCTTGAATCTACGATAATGTAGTGTCCACGCTGTAGTTCCAAATTATCACATCATTGGAATGGAGAGACGAAAAACAAACCCCAAAAATTGAAATGGTTGTTAGATAACGAAACATTCACAAGAGATTGTATGACAAACTGGCCACACTGACTGATCATGATAATCACTAGGTTCAATCTGATAGTGGCTGATTCATATTCATATAAATGAATACAAATGTTCAACATAACCAAACCTGAATGAAAATGATTCGGAATGTTGATGAGGGTGAAAGGAATATGCACTGGAAATAAATGCTGAAGTCGTGAAAAGTACACAGTCACCTCGTCATAATAATATTTATATATTGGAAATTATCTCCTTTACTTCAGTATCTTCATTTATGCAGTGTAATTTTCCGAACATGACAAACATGGTTTTGATTTTGATAAACATGGAGAAGTAGCCGCGAATACACCACAAATTTACCTCTCCAATGAGGAGTCCCATAACTTCCTCTCGTTCTGTGGACAGCGCGTGGGTAAGGCAGACCATGTAGGCGTCCGCTTCGAGATAAACCTTTGACACAGCCATTGTGATTGAAATGGGACAACCTCGGCTTCTACCGCTCAATTACAACGCGATGTTAATGACATGTAACTTTTCCTCCCGCGAATTTCCAAAACCCGGAAGTGAATCTCCCAGCTGACTAACTTTAACTCCGAAGGCAGAAGAGCTCCACTTTGAAGCCTGACACGATGGATGGATGGACGTGACGCTTGAGTTGTTATCTTTAAATTATACATATCAGACAATGTAAACATGCAGTCGACACGCTCAGCCCCGAAGGCAACGCTGTAAATTGACACTTGTCTTGTTAAAATCGTTATCTCAGTGACCAGTGTTTCAGCTGATATATCCAGATTTTAGTTGACCAAAGTTCATCCTCCACCATCTACGGATGACACCGTGTCACTGACTGTCTGGCTGACTGTGTCGGTTTATACAATAAGGCTAGGCAACACTACGGTGCAGTTTCGTTTATTTTGCCGGGTTTTTTTATGTTCAACAGGGGCTCATCTGGGGTGGTTTAAGCTGGTATACGAAATTCGGTCATCAAGGAACAATTGTACAGAAACCATCCAATCTGCAATAAGCATGTTAATTATGTGTAACTACAATTAGTGCAAGTCCAGTGCCAATGCGAAACAAGTATGAGTCTGATTATGTTACCAGTACTGTAACTGCTTTCTGGACTTGTGAGTATCATGACAGTCTATTGTACAACACTAACAATAATCACGCTTAAAATTTGACCAGAGTAGCCAAGGGTATTTCATCGATTAGTATAATTATACTTACTCCAGTACTCGTTAGTGTTCTACCTCAATTGGGTTGTGGGATAATGTTTTTGTATGGTCAAATATCTTCAATTTTGAACATGGCTATGATCAGTGTACCAACTTACAGAAGTTATGAAATTAGAACCTCTACAAGTGATTATATCAAAATCTTCACTGTTCACACAATAATGATATTTTGAGCAGTAGTGAAATCACAGGGTGTGTTGACCTCTGTTAATTCATTCAGGGGTACCAACATTATCCCCACTCGAAATTCCCCCCACCGACACTTTCCTCAACAACATTATCCCCACCCAAGATGTTCTCGACCCGACATTCTCCGCACTTTAATATTGTGAAATGTGGATCACATAAGTTTGACGAAAAAAAAATTGTATGCATAATTTGTCTTTCTAGGCACCAGTATGCATGCTCTATTTAGGGGTAATATAAAACGAGGACTGTGTGTGATGTTCAGAACGGATCATCATGTGCTGTATGATAGTAATATTATCATAACAATGATATCATACAAGCTGGGAGGAATTAACCTCCTTATCACAGGAGGATGAGCAAAAATTATTAATACAGGGCTTGCTTTTCCATGAGAATCCATTGTCATTGTTTGCAGGAGCACACCATGTAACAGTGTCATAGTTTGCTGGATCAGATTCACTCCATGTGACATTGTCATAGTTTGCTGGATCACTCCATGTGACATTGTCATAGTATGCTGGATCACTCCATGTGACATTGTCATAGTTTGCTGGATCACTCCATGTGACATTGTCATAGTTTGCTGGATCACTCCATGTGACATTGTCATAGTTTGCTGGATCACTCCATGTGACATTGTCATAGTTTGCTGGATCACTCCATGTGACATTGTCATAGTTTGCTGGACCACTCCATGTGACACGTTACATTGTCATAGTCTTTTGGATCACTCCATGTGACATTGTCCTAATCTGCTGGGTTAGTCACATTGTTATAGTTTGCTGGACCACTCCATGTCACATTATCGAAATCTGTTGGACCACTCCATGTGACATTATGATAGTTTGCTGGACCACCCCATATGAGATCGTCAAAGTCTGCTGGAAAACTCCATGTGACATTGTCAAAGTTTGCTGGACCACTCCATATGACATTGTCACAGTCTGCTGAACCACTCCATGTTACGTTGTCATAGTTTGCTGGATCACTCCATGTGACATTGTCATAGTCTGCTGGACCACTCTAGTCTGCTGGACCACTCCATGACGTTGTCATAGTTTACTGGACCACTACATGTGACATTATCATAATCTGCTGGACCACTCCATGTGACATTGTCATAGTCTGCTGGACCACTCCATATGACATTGTCACAGTCTGCTGGACCACTCCATGTGATGTTGTCATAGTTTGCTGGACCACTACATGTGACATTGTCATAGTCTCCTGGACAACTTCATGTGACATTTTCATAATCTGTTGGACCACTCCATATGACATTGTCATAGTCTCCTGGACCACTCCATATGACATTGTCATAGTCTGCTGGACCACTACATGTGACATTGTCACAGTCTGCTGGACCACTACATGTGACATTGTCACAGTCTGCTGGACCACTACATGTGACATTGTCATAGTCTCCTGGACAATTCCATGTGACATTTTCATAATCTGTTGGACCACTCAATATAACATTGTCACCATGGTCACAGTCTCCTGGACCGCTCCATATGACATTGTCATACAGTTAGCTGGACAAATCCATGACATTATCACAGTCTGCTGGACCACTCCATGTGACATTGTCACAGTCTGCTGGACCACTCCATATGACATTGTCACAGTCTGCTTGATCACTCCATGTGATGTTGGCATAGTCTGCTGGACCACTTCATGTGACATTGTCACAGTCTGCTGGACCACTCCATTTGATGATTTGACATTGTCATAGTTTGCTGGACCACTCCATGTGACATTGTCATAGTCTGCTAGACCACTCATATGACATTTTAACAGTCTGCTGGACCACTCCATGTGACATCATAGTCTGCTGGACCACCCCATGTGACATTGTCATACATATAGTCTGCTGGCATGTGACGTCATAGTCTGCTGGATCACTCCATGTGACATTGTCATATAGTCTGCTGCAACACTCAATATCACACTGTCATAGTTTGTTTGACATGTTAGTTTTATGGAGACTAATTCATCTGAAAACTGATAGTACTAAGCCTATATTCATTGGAATTTTATAAGATGAAATGCAAGTTTATTAAGCGCCTACAGATAAACTTTACATATTAGTTAGGACAACATATGCTGTTTTATTGCAATCCACTTTGATCTCCATTTTGTTATCCATTTCTCATTTAATGAACTGGACTCATTGTTTGCTCAAATTTGTTCAGCTCCCAAGTGGGTGAGTAGCGCGAGTTTTGTACCACATGTCCAGCTAATCATATCGTAGTTAGTTATTCTCGCTATATGACCGAAATAGCGCTGAACTCGGCGTTAAACCCTAACTCACTCACTCAAATTTGTTCAAAAATAGAAGGAAACAAAATTATCTTGTCATTTTCCACTGCTAATTTTCAATTTTGCCAACTTGTAGAATGTAAAAGCCAGAAGACGTCAATATTATGACATATTTTCTGACTAAAATGAATGGGAAATCACTTGAATGAGAAATTGAGATAACATCAGGCCATCCATAAAAGTGTCTGTTTGAGGTAACCCTACTAACATGTACCGGTACCCAAAATATTTAGCAATTTCAGTGTCAGCTCTATAATTTTTGTGCCCCACAAATATCTAAGGAATAATAGAGCTAGAGCATTGATGTTTAGCACAACGCTAGGTCATTTTTACTCAGAACTGACCTTGACCTATTTCCAAATGTCACATAATTCAAAATATGAATAACAGAGAGAGTCCCTTTTTAACACAATATTTAAGGGGCGAATAGAGCTAGAGCATTGATATTTTGCACAATGCTGTCTTATTGGGGCCTCTAGGTCAAATTCACTCGGAACTGACCTTGACCTAATTTTAAAATGTCACAAAGGCCAAAATTTGAATGGCAATGAGAGTCACTTGTGAATACAATATCTGAGGGGCAAATAGAGCTAGAGCCTTGATATTTTGCACTAGGCTGTCTTATGAGTCTCTAGGTCAAGTTCACTCTAGAGTAAGACTGACCTTGACCTATTTTGAAGGTCACAGGTCAAAATGTGAACAGCATTGTGAATGCAATATCTCGATAACAATGAGAGCTGGAGACATTTCGCATGATGCTGTCTTTTGAAGGTCTCTAGGGCAAGTTCACTCTGGACTAAAACCTACTTTCAAAGGGCACAGAGATCAAAATGTGATTTAGCAGGACTATTTTGCTTGTGAGCACAATATCTAAGGGACAACTTCAGCTAGTTTTGATACTTCATACAATGGTGACTTACATGTATAAGAGGCTACAGGTCAAGTTCCCTCCAGATTGACCTTGACCTATTTTCAGAGGTCAAAGGTCAAAATGTTAATAGCCGTCCTATTTGCTTGTGAGCATAATAACTAAGGGACAACATAACCTAGATGTAATGTTTCATCCTGTACAATATTCAGACAACTCAACAACACAGTTATTGCTCTCTCATATCTGCCTTTATACAAAGTTCACTATAGTGTTGTTGAAAGAATTTTAGTAGTGATGGTAACATGCCCTTTCAGATAGGCTGTCCGTTGTTAGCTACTCAGCTTCGTGTTGTTGTTTTTTGTTGTTTTTTTTTTTTGAATTGAATTGAAATTTTCAGTTCACTGTATCCAGAAGTGGTCCAGACTTCAAATTTTCAACACTCTAATGTTATCATTTACTATTTTTGAGTTTAGCATCAAAGTAGATATTTTTTTAGTCTACCAAGAGATAGCTAATGTGATATGCTAACATAACCATTTTCAAATGTATCTTTTGAAGAACTTTGTCAGAATAAGTTAACAAATGCTAAAATTAATTTAAAAAAAAATGACCTAAGCTTATATTTGAAGCCTCGTTACCTCAAACAGACCTATTATAATGTTTGGACCTATCAAGCAGGCATACCGGTTTGTCAAAATTAGGGAAAACTGCGAAGTCTTCTGCTTTGATCTAAAGTTTGCCCTGCTGATCAAAGTTTCGCTATTGCAATTCTGTAAACAATCAAATAAAAGAGAAACAGCCGATCATCTGTTATGTACCTTAAATGTTGGGTTAAGTTGATTTCATGATAGATAGATTTTATTGCAGTAGGCCAACTGGCCCTTGAGCATATACGTACATAATATACAAAAACATCGATATCATTATCATTATCGTTGATTTCATGTACATGTATGATCAGGCTTTTGTTAGAGCAATTTGTTATGCTCTTAAGATTAATGTGTTCAAAGATGTTGAAAATGAAGAAATGGACCGTATGTACAATTTTCTGTTGATCAGGTGTCCTGGAGATGACCATGCGACTGAGGGGGCTGTTACGTGGTCGGTTCAAGTGTGGAACTCTCTTCATCTGGCTCATGTTTTCCAGTGGTATGTTCCTCGCTCTCGATGTTTATTTTGGGGCCAACATCGTCGTCGATAGCTCTGTGTCTCGGTCTGCTGCTGGCGGATCTGCTGTGGCAAGTGCTCGCGATAAAACCAGGCAAGTGTCCGACAGAGATAGCAAAAACATCAACGATGATCCCAAACTGAGAGCAGCAGATTTGTCGAGTTTGAAAGGCAATGATGGTATAGGTTTACATGTGGATGACAGTGCTGTCCACCAGAAGGGCCCACGTTTGAAAAACCCCCATCGCACTCAAGATCAGGTACAAATTTGTCACCATCCTAAATTGGATCTGAAACATGATGCCAATAAGGGTGCCTTCTACACATTAGATCCTCTACACTGTCTGGGATACAGTTTGTTTTATGTCAAATCTGGTGCACTCTTTACAAACTGGACTTTACTCAATGGGAATTTGTTGGAGAAATGTGTCTACAGGGGCATTGAGAGAATGGGCGATTCTTTTGCCACATACACCCAAGAACTCACGAGAAAGTCAGAACCGTTTGAAATTGTTATCAAACATGACTTTTTCCGAGTGCAATGTTATCTTAAAGAGCAAAACCGTGCCCAGAGAAGATTGTTGGAAGAAAAACCAAAGACAATCAACATGATTGAAAGCAATGGAAAATACATCCATGACAGCGTAGTCCATTATAATTCAAGAAACACTTCTGAAATATATCACAAGCATGATTCTGATCGAAAAAGTGTATTTAAGTCTGATTCTCCTGAACATATAAAGACTCAAACTTTTAACAGAAAATTGCTCAGTGAAGAAAATAGTAAGGAAGAACAACTCTTGTTGAAAGAATTCAACACGGATATAAAAAGTCCAGCTGAGGCTGAAGACAATGGGAAGGATGAAGAGCATTCTCATAAGGACTATAATGATTACATGCACTATGAGTATTCTGACGAAGCAGACCCTGATTTTGATCAGTTTGTAGCTCAAGTGTATCCCTCATCGGAAGTTTTTGAGCGAATTGACGGTATCGTGAAGGACATGCCCCAGAAGTCTTCTTCCCTTTCAGAGAAAATGAATGTAGTGATAATTTGCCTGGATTCCATGTCCCACCTATCATACCAAAGAAAACTCCCCAGAACTTACAAGTACCTCCGACAAACTTTAAAGGGAATAATGATGCACGGGTACAACGTCGTAGGTGATGCCACGACTGCTAACTTGCTACCTCTGCTTACTGGTGAGTGTTTAACTGATATGCAATCTTTTGTCATTCTCATTATATCAGAGTTTGTACCTCATGTCGTCGGCTTAACAAGCTCTGATTGAGTTCTCCTTGAAAACATCTATAGCTTGCATGCACATTCAGGCTAAATTTATTCTGATCCACTTGGAGAGCACAAATTCGTTTGAGCACACATTAGTGATCAATAAGCATCAGTAAGCAAGTACACAAATTACAGTGTAATTGGGCTTCATATGTTAGCCCTGCTACATTTTACATCAAGTAAAATGGACCGTATGTTGTTTGGCTTCTTCTTATGGAGCTTCTTGGAATTAGGGCATGAGTTCCTTGATAGGTGAGTTCCTTCGTCTGGTGAGTTCCAAAAAGTATGCCGTGAAGTTTCTAGGAGTTTAACTCGGCAAACCATGCCACTCTTTTTGGAATGCCTTGCCAGTTCCTAGCATGCACTAATTTCAAGAAGCTCCCTTATGCACAGTGATGCATAAACAGGCTGCTTGCCAGCTGGTTTTTAAAGCAAAATTAATCAGAAGCTGTGTTTAACTGATGACAGATGGTACAGTGTCTGATAGTAGGAGAATGATTCATGCTCTTACTGTGTGATGTAGGGGCCTTTTTATAAAGCTTCTACAGCATGGTACATGAATATAAAATATTTGGTATCGTGTTCATGAACATTCATTGGCCTGTTTTATACCCATTATTCTGTCTCACTAGCTTGGTCTGCTACTACAAATAAAATTACCTTTTATTTGGAACTTCCCTTAACTAACCATTTTTGAATGTTGTTTACCTACAATGTATCAAGCTTAGATTTTGTTAGTATTATTACAACTGTCTACTTTATGTATTATTGTTTACTTACTGTACATGTTACTTTTGTATATAAGAAACATTTCCTGATTTCCATTACCAACCACTGATACACAACTTCTTATTTTCAATTCTAATAAATAGGTAAATATGAAACGGAATTACCAGAAGCACGAATAGACCACTCAGGAGGTAACTATGTGGATATTTACCCCTTACTGTGGTACAAGTTTGAACGTCATGGTTACGCCACGCTCTTCACCGAGGATGAGCCGAGTATTGGAACGTTCAACCTGAGACTGAATGGCTTCGAACACCAACCAACAGATCACTATATGAGACCATTCTGGCAGGTGGTATGGACATCTGCCTTGAACAAAGACAGTATTAGATTTTGTTTAGGGGATAAACCCAAGCATCAGTATTCGCTGAATTATGTGAGAGACTTTTTTACTGTGTACAGAAATGTCTCCAAGTTTGCATTTGTTTTGCAATCAGAGCTGACTCACTGGGACAATAACCCCGGTCAGCACATTGACGAGGACTTGTTCCAGTTCCTGGAAACACTGAAGGCCGACGGTGACCTCAACAACACAGCCATTGTTGTAATGGGAGACCATGGTGCGAGATACAACAAAGTACGATGGACAGTGCAAGGTAAACTTGAGGAGAGATTACCCATGATGGCCTGGGTACTCCCGGATTGGTTCAAAGAGAAGTATCCAGAACTCGTACGAAATATGAAGATAAACAGCAAGAAGCTGACCACGCCATTTGATGTTCACGAGACTCTCCTGGACCTGTTAGATTTGTCCAGGACTTCTAATCGATCGCCAACATATTCAAATCGAGGCTTGAGCCTCTTTCAGGAGATTCCTCTGAACCGGACGTGTAAGTCCGCAGAGATAGACATGCACTGGTGCACCTGTCTCATGCAGGAAGCTGTAGATCCTTCCAACGAGCATGTGCAGAAGAGTGCAGAACAGGTGATGGAACGTATAAACCAGCTGACGTATCCATTCCGAGAGGATTGTGCAGAGTTGACGATGACAACTATTCAGACTGCCATGTTGGTCATTCCCAATGAGAAGGTATTGAACAATTACGGTATATCTATATGCTCTACAAATTCAATCCAACAGGAAGTGAAATTTGCCATCATAAAATCATGGCACGAGCATATTTATTAGGACAAAAAAATTGGTCATAATCTTGTGGATAATCCATAATTTCTTCATTATTTCAATAATTTTACTGGGTCTTCAAAGTTATTGGAATGACTTGATGATTTTTACCACAAAATTGGTGTATGATTGAATTTCAATAGGCAGATAGGGGGATTGGATCATGATATATTACATGACTCAATCTTTTGGACAATTTCAAAATTGTGAAAAATGTTAAAAATTGCTGCATACAGAAATTGACTGATCTATACACATACCCACCTTTACATCATCAGCCCTGACTAAAACCCCCTTGTGTATCTTAAT
Organism: Hanleya hanleyi; assembly: GCA_036873755.1. Classification (NCBI taxonomy): domain Eukaryota; kingdom Metazoa; phylum Mollusca; class Polyplacophora; order Lepidopleurida; family Hanleyidae; genus Hanleya; species Hanleya hanleyi. The sequence continues at coordinate 28,486 of JAVTVY010029308.1, forward strand.
CATTATTTGTTTCATGTACCATTTTTATATCTGTTTGATTGAAGAGCTGTTGACCATGTTGATTCGGGTTGATTGAATTACTGAGTTCGAGATGTTCTTTCACTTGAGGGTTTTTATATGCCAACCCAAAAGACGTATCATGTGATGGCGATTTCTGTCTGTCCTTCCATCCGTTTGTGTCCGGTCTCTATCTGTGATAGTTTTCTATCTACAGTTGCACTGTTTTGTGAGTGGCTCACTAGATCGAGATCGATGATGTGTCATGTATCGACATGTGTTGCATATGAAAGCCAAAATGTCCTATGACCTAAATACCAGGAAATCATTGATACTTGGCATATTCTTATATAAAGGGTACCACCTGTCTACTATTTTCATCTGTCATCAATGACAGACTCACAGTTTTGCTTTAAAGTTTTGTTTGTAGACATGGTAGAAGCTAACAATTTCAAACTGTATACATGGTATACAATATCACAACAAAACCCACAATGGATTGAAAGTATAATGAATTATCAAAGCAAATCTCATTTATGTGAATTTTGAGAACAATAATAACGTGTAGCTAACATCATTCTGTCAAATGTCATTAGCAACAGTTTTGAGGTTCTAAATCCATTAAACATTTCAGCTTTATTTGAATCCTTTGGAATATTCACATTCCTCATTACATGTACCTTGGACATTTTGAAATAAACTGTGTGTCACAGGTGTTCTTTGAAATATAAAAGAACGGCATTATATGAAATGACGTTAGCAACGCAAATGACATTAGCAACATTTATCCTGGCGCTCAGAAGTACATGTATGGTTACTCATCACAAGATTTGGTAATTCTTCTGTACATTGTACCAGCTTGTTCACACTTATCTCTACCATTTCTGAGACCCTATGTATGTTTCTTGGTCGACAAAACAGTGTTTGAATTTCTCTTACGTCGTGAGCTGACATTAGACACCATTTCTATTTCACTTTCATCTCTTATTATTCCAGTTAGCCCTAATTTTTTACATTAGCTTAGCTTGATGAATCAGTAGTGGTCAGATACATGTAATGACAAGTATAATGGTTACAGCTGATTCATTTTGTTTTTCTGAGTTCATCATCATTTGAAATGATGCTAACGTCATATTTTCTATGACAGATTCTTGTACCCTTTATAAGAGAATATGCCACTTGCTAAATAACTTTGCTAATTATTTATTTGTGTAAGTTAGTCCCCTGACTTGATGTACATGTACTGGCATTTCTATAAAACAAAAATAAATCATTAAACTGTTTATATTGACTGTACATATACTTTATTGTCTTTTTCCCCAGGTCCTGCGGTATCGCTTTTCACAAGATGACGATCATCGGGTGGCCAACTTCAGCAACACCGCTAAACTGGACATCGCATATTATCAGCTAACCATAGAAACAAGCCCTAACGGAGGCCTCTATGAGGCGACAATACAAGTGAACTTTCTTACCTCCACATACACTGTGAATGCCGTGATTAGCAGAATCAACAAGTACGGCCACCAGGCAGACTGCATAAAAGGCAAGCATCCACAGTTGCGCAAGTTCTGTTACTGTAAGGTTGGAGATGGTAAAACAGGCCCTGGATGATAACAGTTTAACTTAGGTGTCATGTAATTTGTTTTTTAATATGTTTCATTCACTCCTCAGAGCATAATTAATGTTTTATTACTCTTTGGTCTTGTTGGTAAACTCTCCAATAATTCACAGGACGTTCATCTTCTGACCCAATAATATTGGTGTGATCAAATTCATTATTGTAGAATGAACAGTTGATGCAATAGTGAATAGTGAATATATGTAGTCCATCCTACAGTTCAATGGTAATCCCTCTAATAATTCAATCCCCCTATCAAAATTCTATCGCCCTCAATTTTGAGGACAAAATTCAATCGGTGGGTCTAATAAATTTGATCACCCCTGGGCAGATTTGATGGTGGGACACTTCCTTCCTGTGATTGAATTATTGGAGGGTTTAACATGGGTGACCAAATATATTAGAGTGACTGATCATAATTCAGTATCAAGACAAAATTTGCGAGTGATTGAAGGTTAAGTAGAGTGATTGACCTATTCATGATGTTATTAGAGATTTTACCATAGTATTAAAGGGTCACAATCAATATACATGTAATGCCACTCTGAGATTGTAACTAGCATTTATAGTTCTACCTTGAACATATATGCAGCTTCCATACAACTTTGACATTATTGTAAGCCATATTTCATGTATTTACTAATAACCATACATTGTTGACCAGTTTTGACATTTCAGTGTTTAACCTTCAGGAGAGATTTCAAAATCATCTCCAGCATGTGTCCGGGTACATGTATGACATCTTGTACAGTGTTAGGAATGTTTGGGGAGATATTTTGTTTGATTATTCTATACTGTAAACATTGTTATCACTGTATGAAGCTTTAATGTTTAGGGGTTTTTTTTCTTATTTTCACCTTTTATTAATTGCATATATTTTGACATGTAATTTTAAGTGCTGTTCCATTTAAAAAGGTATGGGAGGGGAGGAAGGCACTCAATATATTATTCTGTGGGTCATGGGAGGAAATTCCCTTCAATCCATGTTACAACATTGTAAAAGTCCATAGTAAAATTTCTATGGGTGGTGGGGTATAATTCAAAGCTGCCTTCCCTTCCGCCCCTCTCATACCTTTTTAAATGGAACAGCCCTAATAAGAAATCACCAAAAAATGACTGGACATGTTTGCCGAGGTATTATAGCACTCTTATTTCCAGTCGAGCACCAAGCTTAATTAAACACCTGAGCGAACCTGGAGTAGTCTCAGACTCACAACCTTTCGACGACGGCCAAGCATGCTAACCTCTCGGTCACAGAGACAAGCACATTCATTTGTTTGAACTATAACTATATTGGGGACAGTACGATGCAAGGGATCCCCTCAGGTGTAATAGAGACCAAAAGCAACTCCGAGTAAGGATGACAATTTCATTCTGTATATTTCGCTATTACATGTAGTTATAGCATCTTCAGCAGTGAACAAAGTGCTGAAGATGCTATAACTATTTAGCGAAATATACAGAATGAAATTGTCATCCCTACTCGGAGTTGCTTTTCTTCTTCATTATTGGAAAATCATCTGTGGTTCCAATGGATCCCCTGAGGTGTGTTTAAAGATTCATTGCCTTATGTTTGATAGTTGGGGCTTGCAGGAATGTTTCATTGGGATTTAGTGTCAAAAAGAGAGAAATGTTACAGTGAAAGCCATGTGCAGAAAACCCCACTTGGATACTCATGGCTGTTAAGCATGCATGGTGGTCATTGTTCGAAATCCGTTGTTCTATCTGGGAGTATGATTTTGTGCAGCAACTATCTGTAATTCTATTGTTGTATTTTTTTCCGCACAAAAAAAAATGTATCATTTGAGTGGTATTCAGCGATGGGTATCAGGAATGATGCATGAAAAGTGCCCTCCCTTGTACATTTTTTACTGATCATCTGTTGGCATTGTGATCAGCCAATCAGATAGCTTGTTTTGATATGGTCACATTATATGGTTGAGCTACATGTACCACTACTATTGAACTGTGGTATTGAGTTGGTTGTGAGAATCACTTGATTGATAATGAAGTAAACAAAAATGTTAGGACAAAAAAAGGTACTTTGGTACTGGTCAGGACACACATCATTGTGAATCCTGCATATTAGCAAGCTAATAGCAATCTGATTAGCTTGCTGTTATACACACACCAGTTATCAATAGTTGAAAAACCTGTTCCATGTTTTAAACGTAGGGGAGAGATCATGAGAACAACCTGAATCTCACACTGGCCCAAGTGCTGTGCACCACTGTCGCCAACACTGGGGCAAGAAAGCATTGTCCAATGATTAGTGTGGGAAGCTGCCATTGCCAATGAAGAAATCTCCTAGATAGACACCCTCTTAATCTTCTATTCAGATTTTGTAATTGGAATCATATACTTTTTTGATAAAATGAAAACTATGGTCATCTGATACTAAACAAATATAGTACTTTAAGTTAGAGACCGTCACTTCTCTTCCCACCAACAGATTCTCTTGAAACTTTTAATATGAATTATGGTAACATTGTTATACATAAATCAGAAAAATGAGATAAAAATCACCAGATCATCTTATGAAATACAGTCTCAACAAAACAGGAATTATTGTTTTTTAGATTAATACAGAAAATTTGGGGAACCTAGATATTTCTGATGGAATTGAAGGGCAAGATTTCTGTAAATTCTTGCAAATAACCTGTCAATTGTTATTCGATATCTACATACGACGTAAAATATTTCCTAAACATTTTCCCAATAATTTATATTGAAATGTATTGGTTACCATGACAACAAATAAAGTTGAATATGAATATTTTGGGGTGATGGTGTTTGACAGCACAGATGTACATTGCGTTCACAGGTTATATAGCTGCCTTTCAGTATAATTGGATTAACATAAATTTGATCCCTGTTTTTGATAGAAATTATGGTCACATGCCTTTTATGACAGAAGATCCATGTTGAACAAGGTTCTTTATAAAAGTCTCTCTTTACATACATCTTTACTAACATTCCTTTTACAGTATTGACAATTAAAAATATATCAAATTGTAGTACATTATTATGATAATGTACAAACTAATCCATTCACATGTATCAGGTTTTTTACGTTGTGGGACAATATAATGATAATGTACAAACTAATCCATTCACATCATGTTTGTTCAAATGTATACAGTTATATACAGTAATATATGTATGAATTTCCTGTATTTGATTTTACATGTATTTGCAAACTGTAGATGTACATGTACTGCTACATACATTTTCTATTGTAGGATTAATTCCTCTATTTAATGGAATAACATGAAAATAGTTACATGGGCATATATCGTATATTGTTTATTTCCTGACATCATATATTATTGAGATTCAGCTCAATTGTTGACATAAATTGTTCTAATTTACAAAAATATACTTAACCATGAAGAAATGAAGTATTATGGTGTGATAAATATTCTAACCAAAGATTATTTTCCTTGTAGGAGGAGAGCATACATGTAACAAAATTCTAAAACATGAAGCATTTTACCATATTAACGTTAGTAGACACTGTTGGAGTACATTATCATTGATAAGCTTTTGTAATATTCGGTGTACTGTGTGGTAAACCCTATACTAACTCAGTCACAGGAAGTGAGATTTTCTGATCACAAAATCAGGGAGTGATCAAATTTATTAGAACAAGAAGTTGATAAAAGGGTCCAAAATCATAAGATATTTGTTTTAATTATTTATATGTTTTTGAGTGGTGATCAAATTTATTAGAACAACTCATTGAATTATGTTCACAAAATTAGGCATGATTGAATTATAATCAGGAGATTAATTTATTAATCAATTTATAATTTTACCATGTACAGTTTGCCAACTTCTGACAAACATGAAAGAGGTACTGTACAATAAAGCTTGAAGGGGGGGGAGAATTAACCATATACCTTATTTAGCATATGATCAACAGATATCCAATTATGTATAGTGTTAATAATTTGTTTTATAGTGATAGTGATATGCTGAAACCCATGTAGATCTTTTATACATATATCTGGTTTTCTGACAGATCTATGTTGTAATATTTCATGAACCTAGTATGAATGCATTTCTACTTAAACAAATGATTACATTTATATATACCTACAGATTGTTTGTAGATGGCTTTATGTGGGTCAACCTTTATACAGCAAAGGGAAATCAAATTTTGTAGAATTGATAAACTTTAATAAATAATCTTGCTATTTTAACACATGCAGATTTTGCTTTCTAATTTCTTCAGCAAGAACATGCAGTAATGACAACAGGCAAATAATTATGTAAGGAGCTGAATTAGAGCATTTCCACAAAGTGGATGCTTTTATGCATAACTGAGAAATTACGATGCCACCATCATTATTTCAAAGGTCCATATTTCGGAAACCATTGGAGATTTTGTAGATGAACTTTGTTTGCTGTGTATAAAAGGTCTGGGAAATTTGCCTGGTTGTGTTTTCATATTTTTATTTGATCAGTAAATGGCGCTGTAGTCGTGAACAATTTATAAAGCTTTCTGACATGATTGTTTTTTTCAACAGCTTGTTCGATTGTTGAAATTTGGTTAGACAAAGAGCTGAAAAGATTTTCATGCTGTCAGCGTGATCCTAAAGGCACGATTTTGGCAACCCAAAAGTTGATTTTTTTCATAGAATAAAAATTAACCATTTAATAGATATAAGTTATATATTAGTTTATTCCAAGTTGCTGAACATGCTGAGTACATATGATATGACTGCTGAACATAAGTATGATATGGCTGAAGCTGTTATTTATTTCTTTTGCAGTCTAGTGGCTGCTGAATTCCAAAATTTGTCATCATCATTTGAAATGTCCTTATCTCTGAAATCGTTGGAGATTTTGGGGTCAAATTTTGTTTGCTATCTGTGTAGGACTGGGGAATTTGCCCAGTTCTGTTTGCATGTTTTCCTGTTAATAAGATTCTTGTGTTTAGCAACTTAACTAATTGGCATCAGTCTTGAATAAATTACAATTAAAAGGGATATCTGGAACTTTATGAATGTTCTATCGAGGTTTTCTTGAATGTATTTATTGCAGCTTTTGATGGATATTATGAAAAACGTCAGATTCGACAAGTTTTGGTACACTAGACCTCAATTTCTCATTTTCAGTGGTGATTATTATAGAAAGCCATGGTAAAAAATCATCTAGCCATTGTTGTCTCATCAAACTACTTTTGTTGACAATTGTCCCAAATTTACATGTCCGCATGGTGGCAACTCTGTTGTATGACTAGCTGATGCTATTGACATGAACGTAGGTAAACTTGTGCAACATGTCTTCTAAATGAGATGGGTGTTTGTAACCCCCCATTTTATGAAAGACCCTTATACTTACCTTGTGCATAATAATTAGAGCATTTCCACAAAGTGGATGCTCTTATGTTTTCATGAGAAACGGCTCCGCCGGATCCGCCGCCGCCACCGCGACTTTAAACGTGAATATCTCTGAAACCGTTAAATATTTTCGGGTCAGACTTGGTGTACTATTTCCTTAGGCCTGGGAAATTTGTCTGGTTGTGTTTCGATACCCGCTGCTCACCACTAGGTGGCGGTGTAGTGAGAGCATAGGTAAACCTTTCTCTGACGATTTCGTCTGAACGGCTTGTCTGATTTCTTTGAAATTTTATTACAATGGTCTTGAAGGATAGTCAATGTGCTGAAAAGGTTTTGGTGTAGCTGGCATAATTATAAAGGCAAGTTTTTTGCGTCTCAAAAAAAAAGTTTTTTGTGAAATGAAAATTCACCAATTCGCTTGGAGAAATATTTAAAAACTGTTCTACTCTAGGTTGCCAAGCATAAATATAGGATTGCCGACATAGTAATTCCCTTTCGGTGCGAATCAAATTGCCATTTAAATGAAAAATCTCATTTATCTGACTTAACGTCAAAACCTCCATAACCATTATCACGATTAAAGTTTTTTCCATTAAACTTTTATGTGCCATCTCCCTGGGGCTTTAGATTTCACCCGCTTGTTTTTCGTGGTATTTGATCATCACTAGATGGTGCTATATAGACATGAATGCAGGTAAACCTGTGTAACATATCTTCTGAACAACGTGTTTGATTTCCATGAAATTTGGGTATAATGATCTTGCAACATAGGCAAAGAACTGACAAGATTTTGGTGGTGTTGGCGAATCATGGAGACGCATTTTTGCATCTCAAAATAAGATTTTGTTTTCACAAAAATGAAAATTTGCTTCTTAATCAGGGAAAGTAATTCTTTTTTGCTGAACACGAATGTAACATTCCCAGTGTTATAATTCACATCCCTTGTAGGGCCAAATGGCCATTTTTTTAAATATATGAAATTCTCATGACTTGAGTTGAGTCCAATATCTATACACTCCCCAGGCCACATCTGAGGAGTTTGCTTCATCATGTAGGTTCGTGATATTGTTCATCATTGGGTGGAACTATAGACAGTAAACTTATTGGTGTTTCAACTGTTCATGAAGTTTATTAAAGGACTGAAAGTTTTTTTTTTGATTGATTGAAATTGAAGGCCCACCTCTCATACGGATTTTGCAGCCCATCAACATAATGCTTGATTTATATCTCATTATACATTCTTTTTTACAATTACTAATTTTATTAACATGTTTTAAAAATGGATTGTAAGGACATTGGTGCTGTTAGTGCTGGCATAATCATGTGGCACAGGGTAAAGTCAGCTAAATATATCTAAATCAAGGCTACATCAACCCCTTCTTACACACAAAACTAAAATACAGTCAGAGAAAATATGCTGCCATGAGTGTCTGGTCAGTATGGAGAAAGGATTCAAGTGAGCTTGAAGTCTGACCATTTTTGTCAAATAGACATACTGTAAAACTGCTATTCTGCTTTACCTTTCAGGCCTTATATTATAGGACTGTATGTTCACCATTGAGGTAATAAGACCTGTAATTGTTGACTTATTGCATAATGCACTTTACATAAGTGGACTAGTAGACTTTGTGTCAACAAAGTAAACACTTCATTTCCCAAATCAGTGCTATTTCTCTCTCCATTACTGACATAGCCCTGGGCTTCCAGATTTCTGGGGATGCATTCTGGCCAATATTCAATGAAATCACAAATTATCACTCAGTTAATGGCACAATTTTTTTGTTTTATGTGGAGGTCCCCAGAATTTATTTGAAACTCGAGATGTGAAATTGCACATACCATTCATTTTGACAGCATAGTTACCAATGTTGATAATTATTTTTTGAACTGAAAAAGTAGAAAGATTTTTGAAGTGGAACTTCTACATACCTGCTATATGGCACATCCCACCTGGGAAATTTTTGCAAGTATATCTAATTGAAGTAATCCATTGGAACCACTGATGATTTTCCAATAATAGGGAAGAAAATCAACTCCGAGTAGACAAATTTCATTCTGTATAGTTCGCTATTATAGTTATAGCATCTTCAGCAGTGAACAAAGTTACAAACAGCTCCATACGCACAGTACATGTATATATACAAGCTGGGACTAATATAGATAGTCCCAGATACAAGGCATAATGTGATCTTAGCCAATACACATTTATGAATAGAATTAAAGCCATTAAATTATGTCAGTCAGGTGGGACGGATATTAAAATGCTGTCATTTTCAGAAATTGTTAGGCGATAACCTGACAGCGATCTACAAATGGTGTGATTCAGGTGATGCAATACACACTCTAATTGATGAAAACAATACATAATCTGGTTATCTGGCAAGAACTAAGTAAACTGTGCACAAATGAATAAAGTATGGTGATAAAGACTGGGTATGTACCTACATTGAATACTTCTACATGACATGAAGTTTGGATAAGACTTGTCATTTTAAGATAATATAGGTATAATTTTTTTGGCAATCCACATCAGAATTGATGGAAACCTACAAATGTTGTAACTCGCATGTTTCATAATTGTATATTCCCATGCGAGTTACAACATTTGTGGAGTGTGTATTGTAACACCTGAATCACACCATTAAAGTTCAATAATGTTCACTCTCAGACAGTCTCTAGTAACTAATAAGGGCTGTCAATCTGTACATGCATATTAACAAGAGATGGTTCAAATTATAGTTTATTTTCCTGTGAAATTGGATAGATAAAATGCATAAGAAAATTAACAAATGAATGATCCTTACTGTATGGTGTTAAATTAACTATTTTCGTCTGAATTTGCACAGGTTGAAAACAATAACTGTCCAATTATAAAAATAGCAGGTGATGTTCAATTTGACCTGCGATTTTTCTCTGAAGGAAAAAAAAAACAGCAGGTCATCAAAAGTTTTCTATTTCGGACTCTGGATGGATCAGAAGCCTAATTAATGAAATTGACTGACCTTCACCTGTTTTATCGAGGTCAAATTTAGCACAAGCAATAAATTTAAAGGAGTGAAGATGAGCTCTCCAAATTCATCATACTTGTGCAATTGGTGACTGACTAGAAGCCTATCCCATTTGACTGGACCTATTTTCTCTAGGTTATATACTTATGAAATATAGCTAGGCATTCTAAATTGATACCACATATATGCATCTGATGATGGACCTGAACTCTTTGAATATGACTGATGTTGACCTGTTTTCTCAAGGTCAAAAACTGTATGTTAAGTCACATGTTAACTGCCAACATACACTCCAAATCTAACATTGTCATCATTTTGTTGTGGCTGTGGTTGTCTTCCGGAACAATTTAACGAATTTTGCACTTGTTCCAACAGCTTCATGCTTCAACAGTAACTTAAACCATGCTGTATCGGCTGAGTTGTTAAAACACCCTCCATTTCCTAGCTCTGACATACTGCATCACTGTCGAAATATGGGTACCAAGACAGAGTGATAGATCACACAGCCAGTGAAGGTTCCTGATTTACATTGAATGTCCTTATTGCCTAAGTAATATTAGCAGCATTTTACAACAACAACAATTCACTGACTTACAGTGAAAAATTATAGTGAAAGGTAACTTATTTTTTGTTCTTTGGCATTTTTATTTGCTGGCATTGTTTCAGATAGAGTACAACAGCCTAATTCATACAATCAGAAATAAAAAGGGGCTTTATGTTCAAACTTTCATAGGAAATATAAAAGTGGCAATTTGAAATTTTATTTTTATTCGATTTTTTAATGTCGGTGGGTCCATGAAATGCAAAATAAAGTTGGTGTTGCCTCACACTGGGTTTCGCTCATTGGTGAAGAAATCCCTTCTCCGAGGCACTTCTACCAGGGATGATTCGTGATTGCTCATCCTCCAGGAGTATGTGCCCCACCCTCTGTCTCATCCTAAACAAAATTTGCCACCCATAATAAGGGGTATTCCCAAATTGGGGAGATCTAAAGCCCTGTGAGTACCAAATTATGCGTCACAAAATTATCTGGGGAAATGCTCTTTGCCCGTGTTTCACACGAGCTTTCATTAATATTATGCAATACTGTTGGCGAACACTAGAATTTGTTGGAACCCCTGCGGGTTGGCTAACCAAAGACAAGAAGGTAAATACCAGCATCAATATTGAGAGCGTACAAGCTGTAATTGATATGTAACCCAGGCCTCTCCGTTACCTGATAACTCAATGAGGGCACCACCCTGGTGAAAGTCCGAGCTTTCTTTTGGTATACCTGCTAGGGATAAACCCTTATAAATCGAGCCGATATACAAAGGGCAAACATTAGATGTAAAGAATCTGACATACTCACTAAATTTATGCTTTCTTGACACCAGACGTGGCCCATTCCCAGAGGATGCATTGGCGTCGGACGGGTCCCTAATTGGACATGAGTGCTCGAAACGCACTTTCTATCGGAAGGTACCGGAATAGTGTGCGCGGCATCATTGCTCAGCCTTTTAGTGAGAGTAGCCATTTCAACCCTAGCTGTCGACGTAGAAGGGTTCAGGAGATTATACCTGATAAAAGTAGCCTCAGCTCTCTGTTCAACGTCTATGATGTCACTTAGTAAAGCTCCCCTAAATAACGCTTACGAAGTGACTACTGCTCTGGTCTCATTAACTTTGGCGAAAACAAATTCCTTAGTCTGGGCAGCTGCATAGACCATCTTAATGGTTTCAATGATCCATCGAATGATGGTGTCTTTGAAAGCCGGTTTGTGGTTATTGATCTGATGGGTAATCCACAAATGATTGTCTAAAGTTCGAAGATGTTTGGTAGCTTCGATATAGTACTTCACAGCACACACTGGACATAAGAATTTATCGTCAGGAGAAAACTAACCAGGGCCAATGGTTTTGTCGCCATGTTTGATAGTCTTTTTTGTCACAAAGTCAGCCCGCGGCTGAAGTAGCAGACCTTCGCCCGTAAAACGTAAGTGATCTTTCTCAGCGAGAGAGCATGGCTCTCAGATCTCTGCCGAGCGGACGCCATAGCGATGAGAAATAGTCTTAAGTGTCAAGATCTTAAGGCCCCTAGTCCGGCCCGTACAGATCGAAGAGTCTCCATCTTGAATCTCTCAATGCGAACGCAACGGTTGAAGGGCCGCAGATTAAGGACCGGTTGCCATCGCCCAGTTTTCTTGGGACACCAAAAAGATCCTGGTGTAAAAGCCCGGATCCGTTGCCAGATCCTTCACCTCTACTACAGCTGCTTTAGCGAGGAGAGAAGCTACCTCGTCCCGTATGATGGAAATGTGACGGGGATCTCGAGGTAACGACGTCACCAGTGGGGTCCCTGTCAGTGGAGGAGAACGGTTGGGAGAGGTCCATGCCATTCGATAATTCCACGATAATCTGCCTTACAAGGCCGTCTTGCGCAGTGCCGATTCCACCAAGAGGTGATGTTCGCTAGATGACCTCCGACCGGCAGTTCCGGATACCGACACAGAAGTGCTGCGTCCAGCGCGGCCCCCCCATCCCAAACTCGAGCTGAGCTGGAGGTTGGTGTCCTGGGCAGTCCGGTGCACTTCCCACCTTTACCAGCGGGCTTAGAGGAGTTACTAGACCCCTTCTTGCCCTTCCCCTTACCACGGTAGCTTCTTCTGGCTTTCTTAGGCTTTGAAGAGCCGGAGAAAGAATCAGCGGGCTTGGAAGTACTGGCTTTGCGCTTCCCCTTACTTAGGGTCTGGTGTTGCTTGACCATGGACTCAAGCCCCTGAGAGTCAATATGACCATAAGCAGCGTACGCCTTGAGTCTGTCGGCAAACAGGTCATGGCTACCGAAAAGTAAGCTCAAGAGGTTCTGCTCATGTTCTTTTGTGCCCAGTCGAGACTCAGCCAGGAAGAGTCTCCTTCGGGCAATCTGCACTCTGGCCACCACCCTAGTCAGAAGATCCAACCCAGTTGCAATAGCTAGCTGCATACAGTGGTAGAATTCTGGGATCCTTGAGAAACCGATAGCGGTTCTCCATCGAGAGCCGGAAGCACCACGGGTTTTGGAATCTCATCCGCTTTCATGAAGTGCAACCGGGACACAGCATCGTCAGCCGTACGCTGCAGGGCAGCGATGTGCGATGCATGTGTCATGTGCAGTAGGTGGCTAACGGTTCGTAGCCCGGCCCGGGCCGAACATTCTGCCGCCTTGAGCTCTTCCGCAACTGAACTACGCAACATATCATTTGGATGTATATCCTCCCGATGTTGTCTACCGGTCGGGAAGAAGGCGGACTGCCGTCCAACCTTCGAAGCCGCTTCCATCCGCTTGACTTCGGGCAGAGAGCCTCTGAAGAGCTCAGTGAACCGGGGTGGTGCCGTATGCAAGGCCCCACCGATAGCGCTTCGAAAGCCTGATCCACAAATGAATCTAGCCCTAACGAGGGCAGCTCATGCTGGCAAGCCGGTGGCTGTCCCGTTAGCGATCGCTTTTTGGGTTCTTGCTGCTTGGTGTTCGGAGGGACACCGCACACTTCGGCAGCATACACTAGCGACCTAGACCAAGAGGACATATGGCCGAGCGTAAGGAGCTGTGGGCCTCCTGGCATTTTCCGTTGAGCGGCAGCCCACAGAAGAGCCGCATTGATGGTATCGGCGACGGCAACCACTTGCTCCTGGTTCAAGTCAATGTGAGGGATGGAGTCCTCTCCGGACGTTGAACTGACCTCCACATCCGAATCCTCTAGCAACCGGTCATCAAGAGAGCCGATGACGGAGCTGGCTGAAGATCCTAGGTCATCTGTGGGGGTGTGACCAGGAGGATTGGATATGTCCTCCGTTCAACGGGTAACCGTCACGGCCCAGGCCAGATGTTCCCGGTTGAACGGAGGCACGATTGTGAGCATGGGCTAGCAACTCGGCATCGAAGCAATCACGGCCACCGTATGACGCCACAACACGGACCTGATGTTACTAAGTAAAGCTCCCCTAAATAACGCTTACGAAGTGACTACTGCTCTGGTCTCATTAACTTTGGCGAAAACAAATTCCTTAGTCTGGGCAGCTGCATAGACCATCTTAATGGTTTCAATGATCCATCGAGTGATGGTGTCTTTGAAAGCCGGTTTGTGGTTATTGATCTGATGGGTAATCCACAAACGATTGTCTAAAGTTCGAAGATGTTTGGTAGCTTCCATATAGTACTTCACAGCACGCACCGGACATAAAAATTTATCGTCAGGAGAAAACTTACCTGAGTCAGCTAAAGCCAATGGTTTTGTCACCATGTTTGATAGTCTCCGTTTTTGTCACAAAGTCAGCCCGCGGCAGAAGTAGCAGACCTCCCGTAAAACGTAAGTGATCTTTCTCAGCGAGAGAGCATGGTTCTCAGATCTCCGCCGAGCGGACGCCATAGCGACGAGAAATACAGTCTTAAGTGTCAAGATCTTAAGGCTGGCCTGACCCATGGGCTCGAAAGGTGGTCTCGTAAGTGCAATTAGGACCAATTCGAGATTCCATGCAGGACGCAGTTTCTTCACACGGGTTGTCGTGAACTCGACGCCCCCGGTATTGTGTGAGAAGGTCTGGACGGTCCGGCAGAATGCGTTTGTAGTCTACGACAAGGTCGAGGAGACTCGTGAATGACGATCGCGTGTCGGCCAGAAAGGAGCGATTAAAATGACTCGACAATTCTCGCTCTCGATCTTCTTGAGAACCATGGGAATCAGTATGGGTGTAGTCCATAGTTGCGGATTCTTGGTCCCCCTCAAATTCTTTGAAATTAATATTCCACCAGGTTTGACCCCATGAGAATTTGTGTTGGCTTATTGTTTATTAATGTTTGTAATACCATTCAGTTGACTGGTTGATTTGCTTCAAATCAGTACATGGGATTTTGTCAGTTAGATTGGCCCATGCCTCACTATGTAGATGGAAGCGCAAAAGTGTGGCTGTAAATTGGGGCCATTTTCAGCTTGCGAGCACATGGTATACTTTGCAATGGGAAAATGAGTTTGAAATCGGCATGGTCGACCCCCTATTTTCTTTGCTAATTTTTTTGATCCTTCGACTGGGCACAGTGTCGGTGAGTTTCATAACAATCGATTGTCAAGTTTTTTCTGTGATGGGGAGAGAATATGACCTATTTTGGACCAAATTTAGAGAATTTTCATGAAGTTTGGGCCAAGTTCAGTAGGGGTTATGGGGACCCCGATTTCGGTCAGCTATGCTTACATCTGTCCCGGCTTCATGGCAAGAGCCTACTCTTTCAGAAAATGTATAGTTCTATGGGGGTTCTCTCAAAACACGGTTGCTGTTTAGCATATAATGAACCAGCCTACTGTTTAATTTCAGATGCCGTGTCTCTACTATGGACTGCAACCTATGGTCGGAGAATACGCGTAAGCATACATTATTGACCACGGGAGCGCTAGGGCATCCACGGCGTGCGCAGATGGATCCGGAAACGGGCTCACATATATTGGGAGCTTTTTGTCGTCTTCCGTGGCAAATGAGTGGTCGACCACTGAAAGAAGAGTTGTCTCAGTACCAAGTCGTTCAACTGCCATTCGGTCGGACGAACTGTCTGTTGACAAGAGTTCGCAGGCACGTTCCTGATGCCCGTAATATGCGCCGCTCACAGGGTCACCTGATGCGTTATGCACCACTAGAATAGCTTCCAGGTCATGAAACATAGCTGGGGGATCTAGTACGCGACCACTGTTGAGCTGTCCGACCTTACCAGAACAACTTTCTCTCGCAAGAGCGGGAGAAAGCGTTTCAACGCTAGGATGACTGCTATCATCTCCAAGAGGTTGATGTGCCAAGTCTTTTCCTGCGTGGTCCACATTCCTTGTGCCAGGTTCTCGTCCAGATGCACTCCCCAGCCATCCATGGATGCGTCCATATGTAGGACTAGACTCGATTCCGGGGGATGCAACGGGGCCCACGAGAAGAGGTTGTCCCGGTTCCGCCACCAGGGCTGATAATAGATTCGACTCTATCAGGATTGGTTGGTTCAAATGACCAGTGCTCTGTTTCCAGAAGGACATTAGGTACATTTGTCTGGGTGTGAGTGGACCGTAGTTGACCACTTCTCCCAGACTGACCAGTTGACCCAGAAGTTTCTCGCCGGGAGAGCTCGGCAGGTGAAGATCACCGCGAGCATCTCCTCCAGCAGATCTAGGGCAGCCGGCGAAGGCCGGACCCGTCCGATCCGGAGATCGAACTGAACCACCAGGTGTTACCCACACCACATCTCTGTAGGACGACCGATAGGGCATCCACTACCCATGTGAAAACTCGAGGAGCTGATGTAATTCAGAACGGTAACGCTTGGAATTCTAATATCTTGCCGTCGATGGCGAACTGCAGGTACCTTTTGTAGTCCGAGTGAATCGGTACGTGGAAGTATTGATGCGGCCCACATGCCGACCCGTAGGCCGGCCCGTACAGATCGAAGAGTTTCCATCTTGAATCTCTTGATGCGAATGCAACGGTTAAAGGGCCGCAGATTGAGGACCGGTTGCCATCACCAGGTTTTCTTGGACACCAAAAAGATCCTGGTGTAAAACCCCAGATCCGTTGCCGGATCCTTCACCTCGACTACAGCTGCTTTAGCGAGGAGAGAAGCTACCTCGTTCCGTATGATGGAAATGTGACGGGGGTCTCGAGGTAACGACGTCACCAGAGGGTCCCTGTCAGTGGAGGAGAATGGTTGGGAGAGCTCCATGCCATTCGATAATTCCACGATAGTCTGCCTTACAAGGCCGTCTTGCGCACTGCCGATTTCACCAAGAGGTGATGTTCGCTAGATGGCCTCCGACCGGCAGTTCCGGATACCGACACAGAAGTGCTGCGCTGATCTGGAGGTTGGTATCCTGTGCAGTCAGGTGCGCTTGCCACATTTACCAGCGGGCTTAGAGGAGTTACTAGACCCCTTCTTGCCCTTCCCCTTGCCACGGTAGCCTCTTCTGGCTTCGAAGAGCCGGAGAAAGAATCAGCGGGCTTGGAAGTACTGGCTTTGCGCTTTCTCTCTCTCTCTCTCTCTCTCTCTCTCTCTCTCACGTGTGGACCGTGTGGGGCATCAGTGTGAAGCTCTCATGGGTAAGACTGGCTTGTTTTCATTGAAAGTCGCGCCAATCTGCGCATGCGTAATTGGCCAGTGGGTTTTTCCCGTCGTACCTCCGTCTTCCATCCGGGTACTGTGGTTTTACATCCGGGTCCTCATCTTACATCGGGTTTTTCCATGTTTATTGACACGTGACCGGAACCGGAAGTTGTCACAAGACAGGTGGTTTCCATGCACAGAATACATGTACTCTGCGCATGTCCATGTATTCTGTGCATATCCATGCACACGTACTACTCTGCGCATGTCCATGTATTCTGTGCATATCCATGCACATGTAGTATGAGGCTGTACATGTACTATTTGCCTGTAATCTGTAAATATGTAATCTGTTCATGTACATGTACTCTGTCAATACACATCTTCCTTTTCCATGTAAATGTATTCTGTGCATGTCATTCTACATGTATCTGTTCACGTCCATGTGAACATACTCTGTTCAAATCCATGTAGTCTCTCTCTCTCTCTCTCTCTCTCTCTCTCTCTCTCTCTCTCTCTCTCTCTCTCTCTCTCGGGTACACCTTCAAGGCAGGTCAGGTATCGCTGGCGATGGTAGCGGAGATCTTCGGGCTCTCCCCTGGTTGAGTCGAGCGGGAACCGGCACCTGTTCGTCAATCTTCAACGATTGCTCCTCTACTTGGAATTGGCTGGCTTCTCCATTTGATCGGGTGTGGTACAGGTTGTGCGAAATGTACATCTAACATGCGTGTTTCCGTATTTATAGTTAGAGGAGAAGAGGGGAGGTGACCGTCCTACACCATTTCAGAAAGTTTAATCTTCGTTTAATCTAACCTAAACGTCTTCGGGCAATCCATGATACTGAAGCTTGGAGCTCTTACTTCTCCCATTCAACACTGTGATCAATTTCCATCGGCTCTTCAATTCGCGGCGGCGGATCGACTTCCATGGGTTCTTCCATTCTCAGATGCATTCCCATAGAAACTGAAATATCCGGTCTCGAGAGTGGCGAGCGTGATCCATGTATGACATTTTGGTGACGTCTCAATTGACTGGGATGCTGGAAATGATGAATGCCGTAACAATTCTGACTCTTATAGGCGAACATAGGAGTACCCGGATGTTCTACAGTCCCGGATATTCCACAGTCCCCGGATGTACAAGAACCCGGATGTACACGGATGTAAAAGCCCCCGGATGTAAAAGTGCCCGGATGTTCGCGAATGTTCCACCATCTCGGACTTCTATCAGGCCCAGATTCTCTTTCGGAATATATGGAGGCTCTGAAGAGCCGTTCTTTTTTGTCTTTGTAAGACGGAACTGTCATTGCCACAGCGTCAGGGTCAATAGGGCAAAGATCATTGTGAGACCAACGAGCCGTCGTTGGTTCCGGCGTGAGCGCTCGTGGCCCATAGCCCGGGCATCAAGGATGGCTGTCATAGTCCAGTAGTGGTGGGTGATAGCACACCTCTCCGTCGGGTCCACTCTGTCGAGAACCGCTTCTGTAAACTCTTTCAGGATCTGGCGTCGCCCCTCGTTGTCGTCGCCATCTCCAAACATGGACGGAACCACTGCTCGATAACCCGTGAGTGAATTAACCACGGTCGCATGCTGTAAAATGCGAGTCGCATAGGGATGGGTCTCCGTCATTACAAGCGTCTGGTCCGTCATTCATAATTCAGCCGTCGTCCATTAGAGAATATCCGCCTCCATAATCCAAAGACCTATTCCATATTCCATATAACAGTATTAGCACCAAATCCAAAAGGACAATCATAGTATACATAAACATAGGCTTGTTTCCTGCAAGCGAGAAGCGGTCAACAGTGCTCTGCAACAGTAGGAATGGGGTGTGGGGTCCAGAGGGACGTGTTTTATAGACCATGTTGCACATGCGCGCCTAAACGTAGCTCTACGTGTGTAGTCCGTGATAAGTACTATTCTGATTGGTTAGTCCAAAAAGAGAGCAACAACAACAACAACAAAGATTACAGGTCAATCCTTTTATTATCCCCTCCATCACAGCACATCCACGCTGGGGGGAACGGCTATGGGTGTGTTTACAATTCACTTATGATATTGCCCGTGTATTCATAAGTTCATTGTGCTGATATCAGACTGCTCTTGTCCAATCAGAAGCCGACCCTCAGAATAAGTATAAGTCATGTTGAAGGATGGAACACAAACTGTGGACGTCTTTCGGATTGATGGAGATCAACTGACTGTGGAGTCTGAAGACTCGACTGCAATGCTGGCAGTTATGGCTGGGTGCCTTATGGACCGACCGTTGATGTCGCCGTGAATTATCCTTACGATTAAATGACTTCCTGCAGATCGAACATGTATACTCGCCAACAGCACCTTGAAAAGTAGACTCATGGATGAGGTTAAACATCACGGGTTCCTCAACCCTCAAGCGTGCATGTCAATGGATTACACGTTGGTGAGATCTCAACTGGCTGTGTAGTCTGAAGCGGTCTCCACAATCCCACATTGATGCCTGGATGTCTCATGGAGACACCGTTCATGGCGGTGTAAATTATCCAGGCGATTAATTGTATCCTCACAGGTCTCGCATGTGTACTGGGCAGTAGCGTCGTGGATGGTAGACTCATGGCGTTGTAAGTCGTGCAAGCGTGTAAAGGACTTGGAGCAAGTGGTACACGTGAACATCGTGTCGTAAGTGGTTGAGCGTATATCTGCTGAAAGTGTCAGGCCGCTTCCCTTTTATAGCAAGCTAGCTGTTGATCTATTTTTAGGACACTCAGTTCAACTACCCCAAGTCGAGGACCGAGATGTACTGATGTACGACTGAGCCGCATTGCGCGCGCGCGCGCGTGTGTGTGTATGTGTGGGCAGTGGATTTTACATCCGGGACCTTGTCAACATCGGGGTTTCCCAGTGGGGTTTTCCCGTCGTTCCTCCGTCTTCCATCCGGGTACTGTGGTTTTACATCCGGGTCCTCATCTTAGATTCGGGTTTTTCCATGTTTACTGACACGTGACCGGAACCGAAAGTTGTCACTAGACAGGTGGCGCCCCAACGCCCGGTGGTGGTGGTAGGTCCCGTGGGGCGGAGCTCGGAGCTCCGGAGCTCTTGGAGCTCTTGGAGCTCAGAGCTCGGAAGTGACGTCATCGCACGCATGCGCACGCATCTGTGGTGCACACTGTACCCTATAGCCCGTAGGGCATAGGGTACACCAGGATGCGTGTGCACCACAGATGCGTGCGCATGCGTACGATGACGTCACTTCCGAGCTCTGAGCTCCAAGAGCTCCGAGCTCCGCCCCACGGGAGCTACCGCCACCACCGGGCATTGGGGCGACATCTGTCTTGTGACAACTTCCGGGTCCGATCACGTGTCAGTAAACATGGAAAAACCCTGGATCTAAGATGAGGACCCGGATGTAAAACCACAGTACCCGGATGGAAGACCCACTGAAAAACCCACTGGGAAACCCGGATGTTGACAAGGTCCCGGATGTAAAATCCACTGCCCACACATACACACACACACGCGCGCGCGCGCAATGCGGCTCAGTCGTTTACCAGTACATCTCGGTCCTCGACTTGGAGGTAGTTGAACTGAGTGTTCAAAAAATAGATCAACAGCTAGCTTGCTATAAAAGGGAAGCGGCCTGACACTTTCAGCAGACATTCGCTCAACCACTTACAACACGATGTTCACGTGTACCACTTGCTCCAAATCCTTTACACGCTTGCACGACTTACAACGCCATGAGTCTACCATCCACGACGCTACTGCCCAGTACACCTGCGAGACATGTGGGGATACATTTAATCGCCTGGATAATTTACACAGCCATGAACGGTGTCTCCATGAGACATCCAGGCATCAATGTGGGATTGTGGACACCGCTTCAGACTACACAGCCAGTTGAGATCTCACCAACGTGTAATCCATGGTCATGCACGCTTGAGGTGGCCCTCCACAGTTTCGTAGTAATGGCCCCTCTCTAATTTCATAATACGATAGACTGCCCTTGTTCTGCTACATCATAATTCTTCTTGTCTTCTTAATAGCTTATATCTATAATGCCATCCTATTCAGCATTATCAACGCTGCAAACGAGTACGTACAAATCGAGTACTGGCTTCGTCTACACGCTGATCGGGATCATGGAGTAAAGTTTGTCCTGCCTCAGTTATGCCCCTTGGGTGTGCCTAAAAATCGGGACTCATTTACGGGAAGAAAATCTGACAAAAAACGGGCAGCTTGACACCCACTTTTGTTTGCCTTTTTAAGTTGATACCGGACCAGGGAACGTGAGTAAGAAGTTTAATTAAAATCGCTCTTACAGATTTTTCTGGAAATTGAGCCGAATTTGACAATTTTTCGACATTTTTAAGGGGTTTTCTAGGATAAATGAACCAAGCATGGAGAAGAATGTTCGAGTTTAATTTTTCTATAACATAGCAGTGTTATATCTTAAAATCATGCTCTTTCAGAAAATATATACATATAAGTGATTTGGGTTGAAGGTTTCGCGACAACTGGTGGCCGAAAAACGGACCCATAGTCTATTCCATGCCGAATGGAAGAATCTCTGGAGTGCACCCTGAGGGTTGAAGAACCCGTGATGTTTGACCCCATCCATGAGTCTACTTTTCAAGGTGCTGTTGGCGAGTATACATGTTCGACCTGCAGGAAGTCATTTAATCGTAAGGACAATTTACGGCGATGTCAACGGTCGGTCCATAAGGCACCCAGCCATGAATGCCAGTATTGCAGTCGAGTCTTCAGATTCCACAGTCAGTTGATCCCCATCAATCCGAAAGACGTCCACAGTTTGTGTTCCATCCTTCAACATGACTTATACTTATTCTGAGGTTCGGCTTCTGATTGGACAAGAGCAGTCTGAGATCAGCACAATGAACTTCTGAATACACGGACAATAGCATAAGTGAATTGTAAACACACCCATAGCGGTTCCACCAGCGTGGATGTGCTGTGAGGGAGGGGATAATAAAAGGATTGACCTGTAATCTTTGTTGTTCTTGTTGCTCTCTTTTTGGACTAACCAATCAGAATAGTGCCTATCACGGACTACACACGTAGAGCTACGTGTAGGCGCGCATGTGTAACATGGTCTATAAAACACGTCCCTCTGGACCCCACACCCCATTCCTACTGTTGCAGAGCCACGACGGAGACCCATCCCTATGCGACTCGCATTTTACAGCATGCGACCGTGGTTAATTCACTCACGGGTTACCGAGCAGTGGTTCGGTCCATGTTTGGAGATGGCGACGACAACGAGGGGCGACGCCAGATCCTAAAAGAGTTCACAGAAGCGGTTCTCGACAGAGTGGACTCGATGGAGAGGTGTGCTATCACCTACCACTACTGGACTATGACAGCCATCCTTGATGCCCGGGCTATGGGCCACGAGCGCTCACGCCGGAACCAGCGACGGCTCGTTGGTCTCACAATGATCTTTGCCCTATTGACCCTGACGCTGTGGCGATGACAGTTCCGTCTTACAGCGACAGAAAGGAACGGCTCTTCAGGGCCTCCATATCTTCCGAAAGAGAGCCTGGGTTGGTGGAACATTCGTGAACATCCGGGCACTTTTACATCCGGGGACTTTTACATCCGGGGACTTTTACATCCGTGTACATCCGGGTTCTTGTACATCCGGGGACTGTGGAACATCCGGGACTGTAGAACATCCGGGTACTCCTATGTTGGGCTATAAGAGCCAGAATTTTTACGGCATTCATATTTCCAGATCCACAGCCGATATGTTCTCTTGCACAACTTGCTCGAAGCGCTTTCATCGCCTGGACAGTTTACGTTGTCACACACGTGCACGCCACGAAGTACCCACGCATACATGTGCAGATTGTGATATAGTCTTTAAGCATCCCAGTCAATTGAGACGTCACCAAAATGTCATACACGGATTCTATGGGAATGCATCTGAGAACGGAAGAACCCATGGAAGTCGATCCGCCGCCGCGAAATGAAGAGCCGATGGAAATTGATCCCAGTGTTAATGGGAGAAGTAAGAGCTCCGAGCTTCAGTATCACGGATTGCCCGAAGACGTTTAGGTTACACTGAACGAAGCTTAAACTTTCTGAAATGGGGGCTTCTGATTGTTTGATAGGACGGTCACCTCCCCTCTTCTCCTCTTCCCCTCTAACTATAAATACGGAAACACGCATGTTATATGTACATTTCTCACAACCTGTACCAGAGCCGATCAAATGGAAAGGCCAGCCAATTCCAAGGCAGAGGAGCAGTCGTTGAAGATTGACGAACAGGTGCCGGTTCCCGCTCGACTCCCCAAAAGAGTTACCAAAAGATACCCGCCCATAACTATGGAAATGATAGATGATTTCTTCAGTGTGGGTTACAGCTCAACCAGGGGAGAGCCCGGATATCTCCGCTACTATCGCCAGCGATGCCTGACCTGCCTTGAAGGTGTACCCTTGGCCGGGTGTGATCTTTGCACGAGAAGAGAGGAGATTTTACAGTGGGCGAAGTGAGAGCTTGCCACCAAAGGCCATTTTTTTCCTTGTATGGAAAAATATGGCCGCAATTATCTCGAAAGAGAGACTTCTAACATATGTACAGACAGATGAATGAATGAGTAAGAATCATATTAGGTCACACCGAGCAAAGATGGAACTTTCTGAAATGGCGACTTCTGATTGGACAGCCGAGAATACATCTAACGGGCAAGAAAGAATATGACAGATGCAAATGGCGGCCTCTGATTGAACAAGAGGCTGCTTGTATTGTAAACACACCCAACGCCGCCAGGTTGGGTATGATGTACTGGAGGGGATAATAAAACGATTGACCTGTCATCCTAGTTGTTGTTCTCTCACCGGCCAACATCATGCGACATTGTGCAGAGTGCATGTTCATAGAGAGAGAGAGAGAGAGAGAGAGAGAGAGAGAGAGAGATTTAGCGTCGCATTCCGCAATATTTCAGCTATATAGCGACATGGACAGTATGTTCACATGGGCGTGAACAGAGTACATTTACATGGACAAGGAAGATGTGTACTGACAGAGTACATGTACATGAACAGATTACATGTACAGGCAAATAGTACATGTACAGGCACATAGTACATGTGCGTGGGTATGCACAGAATACATGGACATGCGCAGAGTACCTGTATTCTGTGCATGGAAGCCACCTGTCTTGTGACAACTTCCGGTTCCGGTCACGTGACAGTAAACATGGAAAAACCCCGATGTAAGATGAGGACCCCGATGTAAAACCACAGAACTGGGTTGGAAGACGGAGGTACGACGGGAAAAACCCACTGGCCATCTACGCATGCGCAGATTGACGCGACTTCCAATGAAAACAAACCAGCCTGACCCACGAGAGCTTCACACTGATACCCTACACGGTCCATTCGGACCAAGGATGGTCCATCACTACCCCAAATATCTTGCTTCACTGCCCCCAAAATGCCCACTTTCGCTACTACTCGTACTGATGACGTCACCGATGACGTCACAGGTGACATGGACAGCCCTCAAATCGGGGTCTACACCCCGAGAGCTACAAGATGACACCCCACCCGACGCATTCGGACCAAGGATGGTCCATCTCTACCCCAAATACCTTCCTTCACTTCCCCAAAATGCCCACTTTGGCTACTACTCTTACTGATGACGTCACAGATGCTGTGAACAGCCCTCAAATCGAGGTCTACACACCGAGAGCTACAAAATCACACCCCACACGACGCATTCGGACCAAGGATGGTCCATCTCTACCCCAAATACCTTCCTTCACTGCCCCAAAATGCCCACTTTCGCTACTACTCGTACTGATGACGTCACAGATGACGCGGACATCCCTCAAATCGGGATCTACACCCCGAGAGCCACAAAATGACACCTTCCTCGACACATTCGGACCAACGATGGTCCCGCTCTACACCAAATACCTTCCTTCACTGCCCCAAAATGACCACTTTCGCTACTACTCGTATTGATGACGTCACCGATGACGTCACAGATGACATGGACAGCCCTCGAATCGGGGTCTACACCCCGAGAGCTACAAGATGACATCCCACACGACACATTCGGACCAAAGATGGTCCATTTCTACCCCAGATATCTTCCTTCACTTCCCGAAAATGCCCACTTTCGCTACTACTCGTACTGATGACGTCACCGATGACGTCACAGATGCTGTGGACAGCCCTCAAATCGGGGTCCACACCCCGGGAGCTACAAAATGACACCTCCCACGACGCATTCGGACCAAGGATGGTCCATCTCTACATCAAATACCTTCCTTCTCTGCCCCAAAATGCCCACTTTCGCTAATACTCGTACTGATGACGTCACCGATGGCGTCACAGATGACGCGGAAATCCCTCAAATCGGTATCTATACCCCGATAGCTACAAAATGACACCTCCCGCGACACATTCGGACCAAGGATGGTCCCTCTCTACACCAAATACCTTCCTTCACTGCCCCAAAATGACCACCTTCGCTACTACTCGTACTGATGACGTCACCGATGACGTCACAGATGACATGGACAGGCCTCAAATCGGGGTCTACACCTCGAGAGCTACAAGATGATACCCCACGCGACACATTCGGACCAAAGATGGTCCATTTCTACCCCAAATACCTTCCTTCACTTCCCAAAATTCCCACTTTCGCTACTACTCCTACTGATGACGTCACCGATGACGTCACAGATGCTGTGGACAGCCCTCAAATCGGGGTTTACACCCCGAGAGCTACAAAATGACACTTCCCACGACGCATTCGGACCAAGGATGGTCCCTCTCTACCCCAAACACACCTCCACGCACCCCCCAAAATGGTCACTTTAGGGTGCAGTCCACAGTAGACCCCTCGTTGCTGGAAATAGACCCTTGGTATAGCCCTTCCGTCTTTCTGGGTTGCCAAACCATCCAGAAACCCCCTATAAAAGTATATATTTTCTTCATGGGAATGCTCATACTATTAATTCAGCATACAAGCCAGTTATGCAAATTCAACCCGGGATAAATTTTCCTCCCTCGGAAAGTACTCCATAATTTCTAGAAAATATATTAAAATGACCCAAAATACGCCATATTTCGTTCATTTCCTGGAAAAATCTTGACAATCGATTGCAATAAGATTTCTTCTCAGTGTTCCCCGTCTCGAGGCGAGATAAAAAAGCTATTAAAAATATGGGGTCGACCAGGCCGTTTTTTGTCACATATTCCATATGTAACATTACCCTATTTTTAAACTCCTGAAAAACATACGAAACTGAGGCGGACGAAGGTTGACTTCGCGGCCCGACTCGCCATATAGCTCAACCGAGCCACCCATCCGCATATGTCATTTTGAAGGAATGGTAGTACCCAGAAGCTTGGTACTGTAAATACTGGTTACCAAAAAGGGAAGGATAATTATCATGTGGTCAGACTCGGGCGCTCTGCTGTATTAAAATTTTTGAGGGGGACCAATAATCCGAAACTATGGACTACTTCCTATATGATTAAGGTGTATTTTATGGAAAAAGTGTTGTTGGCGCATAATAGTCTGCGAGAGTATACGAGTACACTAGTATATCACACTTGCCATATAAGGGCCTTTTCGTTGGATATCCGTTCCTCCCCTTTCCCCCTACCCCATCTTTGTTTTGGTGGCTTTTATCATCTGAAATCGACATTTCGAGATAAACCCTCAAATATTATCGTAATAGCCATGACGATGGGTTCGCAGCAATTGTCCGAATTATAATGTCCCTTTCTAGCTTTCAAATCATATCAGATAGGCACGGAATATGCAAAAATAACTGGAATTATGGTCAAATTGATGTAAAATTTGTACTTTCCTCCGTCTGGTAAATATCAAAAATTCTCTCAGAATCTTCAAAAATAATTGCTAAGACGCAAATAATTGTTACCTATTCACAGTATTTAATATTGTTGACGAGTTTTACGTTGAGAAATATCATGTTGAGTAATTAAATTGGTGTTGGTGTCCGAGATAATGTATTATAGATGCCATAGTCGCCCGTCCAAGGGGAGGTAAATCTGCATAGTCCTGCTTGGCAACATATGTTATCGGCGTAGCTGTTCTATGTTACACTTGAAAATTTCTAAAAATTCTGCCCGACATTCGAAAGATCTGAACGCGTACATTAAAATGGTATAAAACTGAACAATTTGAGCGAAAATGACCAAGCAAATGGTTTATTACAAGTCAGCAGAGCGTATCATACATCATAGTATATTGTTACTGTATATAAGGTAATGCATATAGGGTGCAGCCCACAGTAGACCCTCGTTGCTGGAAATAGACCCTTGGTATAGCCCTTCCGTCTTTCTGGGTTGCCAAACCATCCAGAAACCCCCTATAAAAGTCTATATTTTCTTCATGGGAATGCTCATACTATTAATTCAGCATACAAGCCAGTTATGCAAATTCAACCCGGGATAAATTTTCCTCCCTCGGAAAGTACTCCATAATTTCTGGAAAATCTATTAAAATGACCCAAAATACGCCATATTTCGTTCATTTCCTGGAAAAATCTTGACAATCGATTGCAATAAGATTTCTCCTCAGTGTTCCCCGTCTCGAGGCGAGATAAAAAAGCTATTCAAAATATGGGGTCGACCAGGCCGTTTTTTGTCACATATTCCATATGTAACATTACCCTATTTTTAAACTCCTGAAAAACATACGAAACTGAGGCGGACGAAGGTTGACTTCGCGGCCCGACTCGCCATATAGCTCAACCGAGCCACCCATCCGCATATGTCATTTTGAAGGAATGGTAGTACCCAGAAGCTTGGTACTGTGAATACTGGTTACCAAAAAGGGAAGGATAATTATCATGTGGTCAGACTCGGGCGCTCTGCTGTATTAACATTTTTGAGGGGGACCAATAATCCGAAACTATGGACTACTTCCTTACTTACTACACCCAACTGCGCATACGCAGATTGACGCGACTTGCAATGAAAAAACACGCCATTCTGACTCTACCCAACACAAGCTTCACTTTGACATCTCCCACGACCCATTTGGATCCATAGTGGTCCATCTCTACCACAAGGACACCCATCACATACCCCCAAAAATGCCCGCTTTCTATACTACGATCAGACTGCGCATGCGCAGAATATTGAAAACAGACGATACATCAGCCCAGTCGGATGCTCCTCCACGAGAGCTTCAAAATAAGATCTCATACGACACCATAGGACCACTAGGGGCTCACCTAGACCCCAAAACGTCCACCCCGTATGGGCCTATACCCCCATAGCCAGTATGAGACTATATGGGCCTATATACAGAGCCACCCGGTACTTTTCGAAAAATTTCACCGCTTAGCTCCGGGACCCCTCCCATCGTGGCGAGACGAGAGAAACAAGACCAAACAACCCATAGTGAAACCCACGAAAAATTTCCCAGTATAGACCGAGTCAGAATTCGAGGTCAAAAGTTATGTGACCTTGCCTTCCCAGCCGAGGTCAAAATACTCGCTTCTGACTGGCTTGTCAATGTGTTCGAAGGTAGCTTTTGCTCCCCAATATGCGATTTTTTTAGGTCAAAGGTCAATGCTAAATTAAATCCCGTGACTATACTACTTATATGGATATGGATATATATGGCGACAGCGGGGTTATCCAGTATGGGGCTATATGGGGCTATATACAGACCTACCCGGTACTTTTCAAAATAAATTCACCGCTTAGCTCCGGGACCCCTCCCATCGTGTTTTTCGTGGTGAGACGAGAAAAACAAGACCAAACAACCCATAGTAAAACCCACAAAAAAATTCCCAGTATGGACCTATACCCCCATAGCCAGTATGGGACTATATACAGGCCTACCCAGTACTTTTCAAAAAATGTCACCGTTTACCTTCGAGACCCCTCCCATCGTGTTTTTCGTGGCGAGACGAAAAAAACGAGACCAAACAACCCATAGTAACATCAAAAAAAAAATGACCATACCCCATACAGGCATTTTCCCGTATATTGTATAATACATATAATTGTAGGAGTCCGTGTTCCGCTTTTTATTTTATTTTTCAGTGAAAACACCCATGACTGGATAGCCCTGGAGGAACGGGGATACCTCACTCGACCCAATCGGTCCACTAGGGGCCCCTAGCGGCTTGGTGAATTTTCCCTCCGGCTCTCCACGTATTTGGGACTACTTTCTGTCCGCGGAGGCAGACCGCATCACCGCGGAGGAATTCGAGGTCAAAAGTTATGTGACCTTGCCTTCCCAGCCGAGGTCAAAATACTCGCTTCTGATTGGCTGTCAATGTGTTCGAAGGTAGCTTTTGCTCCCCAATATGCAAATTTTTGAGGTCAAAGGTCAATGCTAATTTAAATCCCGTGACTATACTACTTATATGGATATGGATATATATGGCGACAGCGGGGTTATCCATAACGATTGTTGATACCCTATAAATACAGAAGCACTCCGAAATTCTTTATTCAGAGATAGACAGTCAAGCGGATCAGATGGACCAATAGGTAGCATTGATAAATTTGATGACCGAGACTTTTATCATTATAGTATTAACCACACCATGTATAATATTAACCGGGTTTAAATATTAATTATCCCAGATATATGTGTAAAGTTCAGAATGATGCTACCCTTCCAGAGCAGACTTTCGCGACGATTTCTAATACAACGCTGTGCAGTTTTATGCAGCGAGTGAGAATCGATAGAAGACTTGAAGATTGCTATATGTTTATAACAGGACATACATGATCATTATTCCTAAATAATTCCTAAATAGCGAAGCCACGATAAAGGCTTTAAACTACACTCAATGGACATTATTTAAAACTCGAATTCATCTTATCGACAATGCTATTTATAAACTGCTATTGGGAATAGCAGAACCTTAACAAGATAGAGTGGTTGGATACGATATGGACGGTGAACAGCTTGCATACGTACATCCTCGCGAGCCAGTGCACAGATCGATCTGATAGGATCGATACACTGGCTTGGTTAGTTACCCATACGAGTTCTGGATATAAATAGATCAAGGGGTTTCCTCTAAATCATCCCAATCAGTGAACGCGCGAAGCTTGTTGATTAGGCCAATCCGCTGCGAGCTATGAGTTGGGACAGGTTGAATTTCGTCGCGGGCCAAACTGCTTTGATGTCAAGATGAAATCGACATTGGAAGTCAAAGCAAAAACCCGCAGGCTTGGGATACCGACATGCTAACTGTATAACAAGCGCGGGGGATGAAATGTACGAGATGGTATAATAGAGGCATCGACTCAAGAACTCATTCGTATCACCAACAATGTCCAGGTAAATTGCGAGGATTCAGGATTTACCTGGACTTGTGCGGATCACAAACGTATAGGTTCATCATGCATTTTATGTTTCACGATGATGGTTATTTTCAATCACCGCCTGAGCGAGATTACCGACGACTCACTAAGCGGCATATTTTGGAATACAATAAAACGCTTTCATTTTCACATCTCGACTGACATGCAGATTCTATTCAGTTGTTCCCCTGGATCAATTGTATCATTTCCCAACAAGCTTGGACAGTTTGCTTCATTTAGACCAACATTGTTTTGTCGGACTCGTCGAGATATTTATGCCCAAAAAGTCACAGTATAAAGTCTTATCACATGGAAGTCAACTATACGTATATTCGGACATATGCGGTGAATCTTATGTTGGAGAAATGAGAGCACCTCTCCAAGGTCATATTAGAGGATTTTCTAAGAAACCGATCACCAGAGTTTATTACTCGCCCCGCTAGCATCCCACAATCCTTAGCTACCTCAGATATCTCGAAATATATAAGAACGAACGAGGTGAATCAGCTTCATTTCTCGCTGAAACTTTATCTGTAACGCTTCATTTGAATGGATATCCTTTCATCCCATATAATAATGGAATTTTTAGAATTTGTGGAAACCAAAGGGGGCTAACTCTCACCGCTGTGCCCCCCAAACGGCGATGGAACAAATGCATTATGTACTGGTTAGATCGTCTTTACAATCACGGATGATGCTCTGGTGGATGTTATGTTATCCAGACAGGGAATTGATTACTTGAACCTCAAACGAAGTAGACTATAGGCCCCTACGTCAGATATAAAGTAGTACAAAGATACTCCGATCATAGGGGTCCTTTGTCGACAAATGAGGCCCCATCAACATGATCAACCTATTGTTAGTCGATGTTGTCGCAAGTGGACGTCGCATTGCACTTCCAATAACGCTAGCTTTCCCTTCAAAGCGTACTTTCAAACAGTTGTGAATTTCGGAGTGGAGATGAAAACAACTTTGAACGCAACTATTTTATAAGCGCAGTGGTGATCATTTAAAAGCAAGGATCTCGCATTCGGGGCAAAATGCCGGTTTGATGTTAAGACATGTCGCGATGAAGGAGAGCAGACTTTGAAATGGAAGATCGCATTTGACAAGATGTACTCGATCAAGATCATTATTTGCTCAATGGTACCTATTTTGATGTAAACGTGAAGTTTTACCGGTCCAACCAAGTTGACCTTCATGTACATCCTCCCCACAGCGCATGCTCCATTTCACAGGCTCATTTATCATCCCTGCCTCCAATAGCGATCTTTACTACGTTGCTATGGCGTATAGGGGAAAACCAACGTACGCATGCACGGTTCAGTTTGAATCCCGCCGAACAACTCCTTCAGTTTTGCACACGAGCGAACTACTTTTCATATGCTCTGTCCAGATAAACAGGGAAAATAATCTCCAGTTAATTCTTTTTAACGCTAGGTCAACAGAGGTATTATGCAGACTTGAAAAGTAATCGAAATGTTCGACAAACATCTATTTTACTATATATGAGGTCACTTCCGGCGATGTGCGCGCGGCCAGGAATCCTGTCCAAAAATCTGACTGGTGGCTATATCTATTATTAGGCCAACCTCCCCACAGCGCATGCTCCATTTCGCAGGCTCCGTTACCATCCCTGCCACCAATAGCGGAAGTTGACCTTTACTACGTTCCTATGACGTATATGGGAAACCAACCAACGCACGGTTCAGTTTGAATCCGGCCGAACAGCTCCTTGTGTTGCACATGAGCGAACTACTTTTCATATGCTCTGTCCAGATAAACAGGGAAAATTATCTCCAGATAACGCTAGATCAACAGAGGTATTATGCAGACTTGAAAAGTAATTAAATGTTCCGTAAACATATATTTTACTATATATGATGTCACTTCCGGCGATGTGCGCGAAGGCCCCGAATCCGGTCCAAAAATCTGACTGGTGGCTGGGGTGTTATTAGACCCCCAGCGAGGTGGTTGTTATTAGACCCCCAGCGGGGTGGTTGCTTCATGTCAGCCGAGGACAATCCAGCATATAAACTCGTTATGGAGGACATCAATTTACTTCAAAATGTTGGAAACGAGATTATATTGGGACACGTCAAAGCTCCGAAATAGACGTTCGCGAAATATCCCTTTACCTGGAGGGACAGCGAATGCCGACCGAGCAGGTTATGTACAATATAATAATAATATGTTTCAATTCACAGCTATAATCGGATTTATCACCTTTATAACCCGCGAATAGAGACCATTGAAGGTTCTCACATCATACTCACGAACGACCATGGACGCGAATGGTTGGGGAGAGTATACTTATCGTCAGTTGATGGCACAGGACCTTCACAGTTACATACGATATTGAAAAAGAACGGATATGACGTC
Source organism: Hanleya hanleyi (assembly GCA_036873755.1). NCBI lineage: Eukaryota > Metazoa > Mollusca > Polyplacophora > Lepidopleurida > Hanleyidae > Hanleya > Hanleya hanleyi. The sequence continues at coordinate 61,245 of JAVTVY010029308.1, forward strand.
ATCTTGTCTCAGTTTGGAACAGTGATAATCAATTAAGAAGGTTCCAGACAAATTCGGATCTACGTCTACTGAGCATTTTTTCGCGCATCTACCATCATCCGAACGCATGGCACGATCATACGTAGAAACTTCTGCTCGTAGCCATGCGGTAACGGATGCTATCTGAGTGTAATAGGGCGTTTCCCAAATGGTCACATCCGACTGGCCCCGTTACATCCGACATCGGTGCAATCACATTCATACAACGAAGACACACCTCCAGAAAGCGATTGATTGAAATGATCCCATGGTGGGCCTCGAAGTGCCCCCATCACAAAATAAAAAGCATATCATTTTCCTGTGGTCTGCCGCCGATTTTATTTTGTTTTCAAATATGTTAGGCCGTTTGTTTCTTAAGATAAACAAAGAAGCATGCTCCACTAGAGTGAGAAATAAAATAGCTAATTTGCACAACTTCGTTTTGGTCTCGCGTAAGACTCCCCCAGTCTTGCGCCTCGTGAAACTGACATGTTTGCATGTGTGAGAAATATTTGAATACAGATAATTTCATTGGCTCGTTTAAATGGGGCCGACATTTGACCACATGCTTTGGGAACAACTTTCGAACTGGATTATCTCCCTGTAGATAGATGGCGCCGTGTGAAATACATGCCGAATCACAGCGAAAATCTAAGGGTAGTGTTAAGTGAAACGTGAAATGCCCTTAGAAAGCTAAGATGGCATCTACCAAAATAGCGATATTTAAGAGACATTTGATGAAAAGGGAAAATATAAGGTTTTAAGAGAACAGTTATGAAAGGATTTTTGAAATGAATAATGCGTTTTCCAAATTTTGAGGCAAGACGACCCCAACGAAGTTTCGCTGGCAAGCTGACTTACCGAAACCAGGGTAATTTGGCCTCATGGTCATGGTTTTCCATGTCGGAATCCTACTCTCTCGAAGAGAAGCCTGGGGCCCCCCATTTTTATTTGATTTTCCGATTCAACATTATCTCAGAAAACTATTGCGTCAGTTTACATTTCAACTTATTAGAAAATATTAGCTTTTTCTATCAAAATAGAGATATTAGCTTTTTCTATAAAATAGAGGCATTTTCACATAATTCCTATCTAATCTCATATATTAGAGTATGGTTCAGCCATTATAGTAGATCATATAAATTCCTCTATCATGCAAACTAGAGCCCGGTGACCCTGAATTTTATCCTTTATTTCGACTGTTGAAGGCCTGCGCTACATGTAAATGACTTGTCTATATATATAAGACATATAATATTACTTAACTTGTGTCTACACGATTGATATATTATTAACTGGCTTGTGTCTATAGTAGAATACAATATGAGAGTTCGAACGCAGGGCAGCCGGGGCAGCCGAGGTGACGTCATAAGTAGGTCGAGGTGACGTCATGAATAGGTCGAAGTCGCGCGGTGTTCGTCTATTTATAGTGTCACGAACATAGTCCAAGGGGGTTGTACGTCAACGTCTGTTCACCGGACCGGGACAATAGCCCGAGGTGTTTGCGGTGTTTCATTTCCGCTCAGCGGGCCATGTAATTAAAAACAAATTAATTAAAAACAAATTAAAACAAATCAAAAAACAATTTAAAAAAGTAGGTTAATATACGAGGGCATTTCTGGGACAAAAAACAAATTAAAAACAATTAAAAACAGGGAAGCGGGGAAGCCGATGGTCGACGTGTTGCGAGGTTGTAGGTCTGTTCAGCGAACCGCGTCGATAGCTCGAGGGGATGCTAATGAAAACTAATTCGTTCTATATCCGTTCAGCGGTCCGTGTCTATAATTAGCGACGGTGCGTGACTAATGAAAGCCCGCGGCTAATTCGGGAGTAAAAATTAAATAAATAAAGTAGGTCAGTATACAAGGACAGTTCTGAAACAGGGAAGCCGGGAAGCCGATGAAGTAGATCGATGGAGCGTGACTAATGAAAGTCAGCGGCTAATTTATTCGAGGTCGACCATATACGGAGCGGGATTAGCCCGTGGCGTGTGTTGCCCAGGAATGCGATATTGTCGAAGAGACTAAGCATCGTCTCAACGCCCACAATAAACATTCCGCGGAAATCCTGAATACTCATCTATCACCAGAGAATATCGCCAGCCTCAAGACCCCCGCCTTTAAAATCGGTCTATACAGTATCTTAAACGCGGTGAGGTAAGAATGAACTATGGTATTTATAAATACGCGTTTAAAACATTTTTGCTTATTCCGAAGTCGGACATCGAGCGGTATGGATCAATACCAGAGAAGGCTCGTCATACTTAAAGTTCTTTCTATAGGAGCTATTTTGCTCCTAATTATACCACTCATCGTATTGACCACGAAACGAACACCCTGCCCTTCATGCGCATACCACACCGGCAAAGATACACCGCGTGTTTTCGAAATACCATCGGGCGATATAACCGTCATTCCCAACAGAACGCTATGTACACCGATGCAGCAAGTTATTATCGACGAACATTTCCGGGTTACTGTTTGCATCTACGCCAAGTTATTGAGGGTTGATCTGCGTTATTTTATCAACGACAAAGCCGCTATAAAGGGCATGGTCTTGAACTACATGCAGTGGACATTACTCAAAGCTCGAACCCGTCTCATCGATACAGCTATTCATAACCTGCTAGAAAATAAAATTTAACGATGGATTGGAATCAAATGGTGAATGCCGTCACCTCTTTACACGCCTACAAATCTATCACACATAGCATGTTCGAAGACGGCGTAGTAAATAGAGGCCGCCTAATTTTACTACGTATCTATACATATTCAGTGTGTCAGGATGTTTCCGATACGTTGAAAGTTGAAATTTGGGATTACTATATAACGCTATACGAACGCCTAAGGGGACAGTTGATTGCGAATCAGTCGAATGGATAAGTACATCGTCGTAAACAGCGAGGACTCCAAGACGCTTTTCCCCGAGAATCGACCATACAAATTTCGCGTCAGCTTGAATAAAAGCATCCATTTCGACGAGTCTTGGGTCGTAGCCTTAGCAGAAATATTCATCCAAAGACAACCGCAGGTTAAATCGCGATCTCTTCTACGCCTGTGTTGTAATATATGCGGAGATTCCTTCGTAGGCGAGACGAAAGTACCTCTTCTACGCTACGTCGAGGCCTCCGGACTCCAGAAAAAACCGGTATCTAGGATATACCCCACGCCGTATTACCTACCCATCATTTTAAGCGACGTACGCCACCTAGAAATCGATATAACCGACGAACAAGGTGAACCGGCGACATTTCTCACCGAATCCGTCATCGTAACGCTCCACGTGAAACAGCTATGACCGGGAGACCGTTGTACATCCCCGATGTGAATAAATGGATCAGATTTTATCGGAACGAGGCAAAGTCTGTCAATAAACCCTCGACATATTTCAAGAAACAGAAAGGTGGAGGACTCGGCGGTAAGACGGGTGAATCCTACATTATTCCCGTCGACCCTCATTCTAAAAATCCAAGACACCGACTATTCAGCTTACGACCCGCTCTCAACAAGTGGTCGAACAAGCCAAGTCTGAAGTCTCGAGAACGCGTCAACAGGAACCCATAAATAGGAAGCGTTCTCTTCCTACCGTCAGTTCACCCGCCGATAAACGGAGAGCGCGGACCAAAAGATCGCATCTCTTCGAGTTATAACATGGCACTCTTCACAGACAAAGGATTCTCCGATGGTCAACCTGGCGAATTATCGTTGTTCTCATTACCCCCTACGCAAACAGCGGTTGAAAGTCGCTATGTTATCGACGTTCGACCGTCTTCTCAAATCTCGGACGATGCACCCGTCGAATTCCTGATATCCGGTCAAGGCTCGGATTACGTCGACTTGAAGTCCTGCAGACTTTACGTTAAGGCTAAAATAACTCACAGAGATGGCACCCCTTTGATCAAGGACGAAAAATGCGGCCCTATCAATTTACTCCTTCAAACTATGTGGTCTCAGATAGACGTCTCCATGCAGGGTAAGCTTATGACGGTCATGGACAACAGTTACCCCTATAAAGCCTACATTCAAACGCTAATGAATTTCGGCGAAGACGCTAAAACCGAGCAGCTAGTGCCCCAACTGTATGTAGCCGACGAGGGTATTAATTTGGATACCGGGGATGCCGCATCAGGTCAAAATGCCGGATTTACGCAGAGAAGGAAATTCATCGCTGAGAGTAATGTATTCGAAACGGAAGGAAACTTCATGCAAGATGTTTTTAAACAACAGCGCTACTTGCTGAATAACGTGGACGTATACATCAAAATGTATCGCTCCACACCGCAGTTCACCATGATGTCGGGTGAGGAAAATCCGGCGTATAAACTGGTGATACAAGATATCAGCCTGAAAGTCGAGAAAGTTCGCGTAAACCCCGGCGTGATTTTGGGACACGCCAAGGCCTTGGAAAATACATCGGCCAAATATCCGTACGTGAGAACGGAGACCAAAATGGCTTCCTTAGCCACGGGACAGACCCTCTTCCGCTGGGATAATATGTTTTTATCCGTCTACCCCAGCAGACTGGTGATAGGATTCGTATCGTCCAAAGCCGTCGCCGGGGATTATAAAAAGAACCCCCTAAACTTTCAGCACTTCAAACTGGCCAATCTCTCGGTGAATATTGACGGCGTAACGACTCCGGGTCATTTCCTGAGAACGCGGTATAACACGGACTGGGAGAAGAGTTCATACGCATCGGCTTACCTGAGTTTGTTCGACAGCATAGGACGTACCGGCGATAACTTCGGTAACTCTATAACCTGGTACGATTATCACAACGGCTCTACCCGCTACGCCTTCAACCTCGACCCCTCCTACGCCGCAGAAGATCACCTTCAACTCCTGAGACAAGGCAACGTACGTCTGGAAGCGACCTTCGACGAACCATTACCGGAAAATGTGAGCTGTATCGCCTATGCCGAATTCCCAGCGCTGTTCGAGGTGGATAAGTCTCGCAACATCATCTCCATCACACCATGAATACGGACGAACTTCTTTGCATCATTCGCAGCGACCGTACGCTCAACGCTTGTGTACGAGGTGTGTACCCGGCTGACAAAATTCCGAACCAGGTGTTACGAACACCAGCGGCTTTTATCGTGAATACCGACGTGGCGAGTCTCCCCGGGGAACACTGGGTGGTGTTTTATTTCCGGAACCAGCGAGGAACATTTTTCGATTCCCTAGGACATCCTCCGGAATATTATTCGAACCATTTCGTAAAATTTCTCGAAAACAATAGTAAATTCCGTTATTACAGCCATAGACAGCTTCAAGGAGATAACTCTTTTACTTGCGGTCACTATTGTATATACGTCCTACTTCAGCTTATACGGGGTATATCCCTGTCCAGTATCGTTACGGATTTCGATCAAAACCATTGTCATAACGATTGCTATGTATACAACTTTGTCACGCGGTATTTTTCACATTGTTTAAATAATTCGCTGAACTTGCATTGTTAAACCATTCGCATTGTCCTATCACTATTAATAAAGGTTGAGTAAACCACACACCGTTCGTTTTCTTATTTATTTAAAGAGGTGTGCGTCACCGTTTTCATCATTCGAGTTCGTAGATATGGATGGGAACGGGTGGAAAACGTACTTGTCGCGAACCTATTTCGACCCGAAAAACCCTATCAGCTTCACCGGGCCTTCTAAATTACACGCATTATTAAAGGCCGATGGATATAATGTAGCACGTAAAGAGCTAACGCAGTGGTTGAGCGACCAGGACGCTTATAGTTTACAAAAGCCAGTTCGTTATACCTTTAAGAGAAGCAGAGTCGTCACTGCGGGCATAGACGATCTTTGGGATACAGATCTAGCCGATGTGTCCAATGTATCCGAGTACAACGATGGCGTGCAATTTCTCCTCTTCGTCATAGACGTTTTCTCGCGATTTCTGTGGATTATCCCTCTTCCCAATAAACAGCATAAGGCTATAATCTCAGGACTCGATCAAATCCTGATTGAGGGGAGACAACCCAAGTATCTCCGCTTCGACAAAGGAAGCGAGTACAACAACCGATGGGTGAAAGCTTATTTGAAGAAGAAAGACATTCATTTCTACGTCACCCATAACGAAAAGAAGGCTAATTACGCGGAGAGAGTTATAAGGACGATGAAAAATAGTATGTATAGATATTTCACCCATAAGCAGACCTACCGTTATTTAGACGTCTTACAAGACCTGGTGCGTAATTACAACCAACGACCGCACACATCTTTGCGCAACAAAAGTCCTTCCGATGTTAATGAAGGGAATGAGGCTCTCCTCTGGAGAGAAATGTACGTCGACACGGCGATAAAAGGCCGTAAACAACCGTTCAAATTAAACATCGGCGATACCGTGAGAATCTCTCACGTGAGGTACGCCTTCCAAAGAGACTATCAAGCCAAATGGACGGAGGAACTCTTCAAAATTTTCCGACGATTCCGGAGACGAGGCACCGCGATATACGAACTCAAGGATTTTATGGACGACGGGGTACAGGGAACATTTTATCAGCAGGAACTGCAACGAGTGAGGAAAGAGCCCGACGCGTTATGGCGTATCGAAAAGGTTCTCAAAACACGACGGAGGAGAGGCAGAGTTGAGAAATTAGTTAAATACACGGGCTGGCCCATTAAATTCGCCAGTTGGGTGCCGGTAGAAGATATCGAGTCGATCTAAGCTCGGCACCCTGCAGCCTGCAGCCTGCAGCCTGCGGCCAGATGTATTGAATCGGCGTCGGGATATCTTCTATATAAGTGGAAGTTTCAGCGCGGTGAGCGCACTCTACACGAAGCTTTTGTTATATTAACGTCTATTTTCCTAGAGTATATCATGACTTATGCGTGTAGCTTATGCGCTAAGACGTTTACGAGAATCGAAAACCTGCGCAAACATATCGAGTCACATCACGGGGGACGGCTTACAATGATACGCGATGTCATTACGGATGAACGGGTAACCGAAACGAAGACTGCGAATGCAGCCTTTCAACATCCCTTTACCATGACTGTTAGCGGTCCGACGGGGTGTGGAAAGACGTCGTGGGTGTTGAAACGCTTGGAAGGGGCCGACATTCAACCCTCTCCCACGCGTATTGTCTGGTGTTACGGCCAATGGCAGCCCGCCTACGAGAATACACGATTAAAGAATGTGAGCTTCGTTCCCGGAATCCCGCACGATATCGGGGAGACCTATTACTTCGACCCTGCGCAGATCAATATTGTCGTGCTCGACGATATGATGAGTCAAGCCAAATCAGACGGACAAGTCGCGGATCTGTTTACCAAGGGCTCTCACCATCGGAATCTATCCGTGATTTACTTGACGCAGAATCTCTTCCCCCAAGGCAAGGCATCCAGAGACATCACGTTGAACTGCCAATACTTCGTGCTTTTCAACAATCCCATCGACCGTCACCAGGTACAACTCTTCGGAAGACGCATGTATCCTCAAAACATAGACTATTTCACGAAAAAGTACGAAGAAGCCACCACCGAGCCTTACGGTTCCCTAATAATCGATTTGAAGCCGACTACACCGGAAAGCCAAAGGCTAAGAATGAGGTTGGATGCACCCGCACAGACCGGACAAGGTCTATATACGAAGGCAATACCTTCTTGGTATAGGGAACAAACGGGAGAAGGGAGACGTGAGAAATTGGATGACTATAAAGCGTCCCGTACGGTGAAACACGACACGTGGAAGGCCTTGTTCGGTAGAGCATCGCGTATGGAATTCGACGATGATATCAAAATGAAGACCAGAGAGTTCATAAGGAATGGCTGTACGAAGCAGGAGCCTGAGGTCCGGGCAATAACTGAATACATGCCTCTGATGATGACGACGCTACGCCGAATGTACCTCGATATGATCTTGGGTATAAAAGCTCTGGAAAACGACCCAATTCACGAGGAAATCATGAAGACCTGCGATGACCTTCAGAAGTCCTACAACGCGAGCTATGAGGAAGCGATGAAACAGAGCGTTAAAATGAAGGAACACTTGTTCGATAAACTTAACGAAGACGATGAATAAATTTTACGCATTTTATTAATAAACATACATAGTTCGTAAAATTAGCCATCATTTGTATTCAGTATGATGTAGTCAGAGATCCGACGAAGCCGTGCGCCACAGTATTGATACCGTCATCTAGTACATACCGTTTATCGTCGAAGGCGGATAACGCTACTTTCTCAACGGTATGACTATATAACTGGTGGTCAATACTGCGAATCTGGTTCATCGTCGTTTTTACAATTTTGTGTTGAAATAAACAGTCTTTATACATGATATGTCGAAGTTTTTTCTTTATAGCGTATTTAGCTATCCCCTTCGCCGTTTTCTTCTCTTCTCCTCCGAAAAGAATGCTGTACAACTTGGGCCTAAGACCCACAAACTCCTCTATAGGGATACCGCCGCATTCATCTTTCATTTTGCCAAGTACTTTGGCATTGGTAGCGCTATAGAGGTGGTGATCTTTCGGGTAGTTGCTGGTGTCGAACAAAGCCAGATTCCGCGCCATATCGCTGTACAAATTTTCCGTCTCGATTTCATAACACAAACTATCCGTGTCAGTGAATAGCAGTTTCGCCTTTTGGCCATAATTTCGTTTCATTTCATTATAGTGGAAGTCGTATATCAGTAGCTTCGAAAGGTCTAGAATTGCGAAGCCGGCGTAGGTGGGCCTGTTCAAAAATAATTTAATTTTCTTCAGATTGACGCCGACTAAATCCTCGTTAAAAATTTTGAATGCCTGAAAAGAGGGCTTGGCGACCATCCTCTGAATTACAAGCGTCTAGTCCGTCATTCATAATCCAGCCGTCGTCCATTAGAGAATATCCGCGTCCATAATCCAAAGACCTATTCCATTTCCATATAACAGTATTAGCACCAAATTCAAAAAGACAAAAGTATACATAAGCATAGGCTTGTTTCCTGCAAGAGAGAAGCGGTCAACAATTTTCAATGATGCCGGCAAGACATCATGATGTTCCAAAATATCAAATCCGTATCGCTGATCAGTATTCTTAATCCATAATATTCGTTATAGAGTCGTCATCTAAAATGATGTACCTCAGTCACGCTTTGATTGTGACTGTTCATATGAGTACCATGAGGATCTTGAAGTACATGGGCTCATACGGCCCCTAGCCCCGGGTTAAGCGGAATTAGACACATGTTACGAAACGTAGCGCCATAGATCTTGCACGCTACGTTCGTATTTTGCTATCAGCATGCGATATGTATCGCCAAATTTGAGAAACTTTGAGTGGAGGCGCTTGGTGGAATAGCCCTGTTTTATAAGTTTCTGCAACAATGTTTTGTGACGTTGATTAAAATCATCACATTTAACACAGGATCTAGCAAATGCTACTAAGCGAGATATGTATACGCCATATGCAGGTCCCACTGGAATATTACTATCCAGAAAGGGATAGTTTACGATGTCGAAATTGTAATCATCTCTTTTGTCATAAAGTCGACGAGAGAGAATGCCCGCTTCATTTTTATAGAGATAGAGATCTAAATAAGATGTGCCTGTAGGGCTATCTGTAGTTTCCTTCAAATCCAGTGAAGGTGGATATATATCCTTCACTGCGTCATTTATATAGCGATTATCCACAGCGAGAAGATCGTCTATATAGCGTTTGGTCAATGAGAAGGAACGGGCTTTGAATGGATCGGTTTTTGAAAGCGCCTGCATATAGTCATATTCATAAGAGAACAGATACAGGTCAGCCAACAGGGGTGCACAATTAGTACCCATTGGAATACCTATATGCTGCTGATATATTGTGTTGCCAAATTTCACATAGATATTTTTAATGAGAAATTCAAGCAACTCTATAAACAAAGAAACATCCCATGAATGATATCTCTGGTATGTAGTCGAGCTAAAGAATGCTTTATGGCTTCCGACATTAATATATCTACGATCAGTTTTCATGAACACAGATACTATTAATGAACTTATACGGTCAATAAGGTCCTCATGAGGGATTGTAGTATAGAGAGTCGAGAAATCCCATGTGGATACATGTCTGTACGGTATGTGACCTTTAGCATCAAGTTCTTCCGTAAGACATTTTGAGTTTTTCAATATCCACATACATTCAACGCCAGAGTTCTTGAAAATAGTGGCGCAATACCTTTCCCAAAATGCTTTACCTCCTGAAGGGCCCTCGTCAATAGGGTTGAAAGAAGCTTGGTGGTGCAGCTTCTAGAACCAGCTATGAATCTAGCTTTGTATGGTGATTTATGCATTTTGGGAGTCCAGTATATTTTTGGTATGTCGCTATGATTGGTTGGAAGACAAATACCTCTTTCCTTGAGAAACTTTTTGTGATTGTTAAATAAATCTTCCAGAGTAAATGCAGTTTGGGAGTAAGTAGACGTATTTGATGAAGATATGTCTACACTCAATTCTTTAACCAGCACCTGGTAATAGTAATATTTACATATGAATATTATATTATTCGGAGCTTTGTCTGCTGGGACTATGACGAATTTACTCTGGAGATTTGCTAGAACTTCTTGCGAATTGAGGTTTCTCAGTACTTGTTTTGCTAGGGGAAGAGAACTTCTGTCAATATGGCGGATTGTTTCAATGACCTTGCTCTTGGTGAGGTCCAGCCAATCAGCGAGTACTGTAGGTTCAACTTTTTCTCGCTTAGACCAATCAATAACGTACTGTTCTATTTCTCGTCTACTCCATTTCGAGTTGACGAGCTCTATCCGGGTACGTTTCCTAAGATTTTCCATCGTTTTCCCGAACACCGAGTTGTTCATCAGTTTAAAAAAGTCCTTCTCGAAGTCATTCCTAGCGGCCTTACGTTTGTCCGTGTTGAACGCGATGTACGGTTGCAACCATGTAGACTGCGCGAACTCTATCCCGCGATGGATACGAGTCAAACGCATCCCCTGTTGCAGGTAGAACTTCAAATCGCGGTAGTGTATCACATAGTTCGATTTGTCGCGAAGGTTCGGAACGAGTTTTTCCGTGGGTTTGCCTTTAATCTCTAGCTCTTTCTTCAATTCGATTGAATGAGGCGAGAGCATGTCATCCGTCACCGTCATTCGTTCGGGACAGAGAGGATAGTCGCTATGAGCCTCGTGGAGTGACGAGGGATATTGTAAGTCGACTTCGAAAATATAACCCGTTTCGGCATCATCTTCAATTTTCTCTATTTCCGTCGCGTCCAGCGACTGGATCTGTTCGTCGGTCATCCACGCAAAGTCCCGTAGGGGTAAAGGTTGCGACATAGCCCACCCGTATAGGTTATTAGCGTCCAGATAAGTAATGCACTTAGTGGGAGAGTTGACATTATAATCGACCATGTCCGGGTTGTTCGCCTTACTATACTTATTGGAGATCATTGAAATACCTCCGCGGATACCCCGTTCTATCATTAGGTGCATATCTATGTCGTCTAGCAATTGCAAACGTACACCGGTCATTTTCAACATGGCGTCCCATGACAGACCGGGTGAGGTATAATAGTGAGCCGGGTCGAGATGATAGTAGTTCATGCAAATATCGCGAAAATTTTCGAATACATCGGCTAGTAGCAAGACATCGGATTTCAGGTAGAGGTCGTGGTAATGGCCTAGAGTTTGAATTCCAAACTCCGACCATACCGACTGCGCGTGGGCATAGTCTTGGTCGGAAATAGGCTCTTCGCGGAGATCGTTGTAAAACGCTTCTTTGGGAGGGAGTTGGCGTTCCGAAAATTTACTTTCGGCGGACATATAGCCGTAGGGGTAGACTCCCTTTCTCAACATTTTACGCCGATGGCTAGGGTTCGGAAAATGTTGGCCGAGCTGGAGAAATTTTCCAGCGCCTTCCTTAGACATGTTTTCGACTAGAGTTTCGAGGGAGGCATTGAGAAACTGTAGGGAATCGAGGAACCTTAAACTACCCAGAGAGAAGGAGATGTATTTCTGCATATTATTCGGGATGCACGTTATTTTCAAACCTTTGAATTTTCCCATGACGCTGCAGATGAGATGGCCGGCATAGCCCTTAGTGTTATGCAAAACGACGGGTATAAAAAACTGGCGTTTTTCTCGCTTGGTAGACCTCCTGAACCTATACTGTAAGTTGCACTGATTGTGAGCGGGACCCCTGTATTTCCCCGTCAAGTGACAATGGTCGCGTACCCTGTCGGCGCCTAGTTCTTTGTCGCAGATATGACAATGCGTCGCCGCTTTAAAGGAGTTTTCCTCCTCCCGGGTTATCTGCATAGGTTTGATACACTCTAATATATCGCAGATTCGTTTATCTTCTTCTACGAGTTTTTCCAGAAAAGTTTCTACGACATCGGGACCCCTATATACCACAGCGGGCTGACTGTGTTCGGGCATTGTACTCACTACGGTATAACAAAACCCGGAAGGTTCGTGACGCTCGTATTTGGTGGTAGCCCCGGATTCGGAGTGAATTTTACGCGTAAAACATTCGAAATCGGCGTAAATGACGAAAGGAACGCGTAACTGTTTCTTGATATTTTTGAATTCCAACCACTGCTCTTCGGGGGTTTCCGGCAGTCTGATTCGCTGCGGGCCGTGTCGGGAGCAGTAGGGAATATGATCGTTTAGCAACTGACGAGCAGAAAACCCGTGTAAACAATAATTGCAGTAGAAATGAGCGCCATTATGTTTCGTACGATCCCCCAACAATCGGCTCATGTTCTTGATCAAGCAGAAATGTCTCTTCTCTTCTTTAGAGATGAGTAAAAGATCGATGTGTCTGTCGGACTTTTGTTCGCTTATGTGCAGGGGGAAAACCCCTTCGTCGTAACCGAACACGCTCACGGAGATATCGTTACGAGCTTCGAACTTCGATATTTGAGATAAAGGGATAGGAAAATCGATTCCGTCGATGTTTAACTCGTTCAAGTACGGTTTATAACATTGAATGCGATTCGGGTCCCGCTTCGCGGGATGTAAGGCCGCTAGAATTGACCAGAGAAAGCAAAACTGATCGGTGTTCTGCGGGTTGACAATGGCCATCTTTTTACGCAGATTCTGCGGTGTGGGGATATAGCTACTGCCTTGAAAGGGCACATATTGAGCGATATGAACCCGAAGGTGAATAATTTCGTCCAAGACCCACTCGCTCCCCTCTCGCTGATACTCCTGGAAGCTAGAATGTATTTTTTGGAAGGACTCGGCGAGCTGCTGTTCGAGCTGGGATATGTTCGTGCTAACGAAATTGAGACTTCTGAACATGGGTTCGGAGTAAATGGCCTCACCCTCACCGTTCGTTCGAGCGAGGCGGAGTTGTAGGGAGACGTACCACTTGATCCCGCGTTGCTCGTTCAACGTTACCGTCAACTGTTGACGAACTGCGTTTTCGTTGCTATTAAAAAAATGAAGAATGTCTGAACTGGTTGTTCTAGTAGGTGTGATAGTGTGGGTGTGAAGAGTTCCGTTCAGCGCAGATGACGTCGACGATTTCGCTCCACCCGACTGTTTACCGTGGCAGCTGTTGCAATGTTGTGGATGAGTAGTGTAAAATCGCTCGGGTAGTGGCCGATGGCAGGCAGAACACTCACGACCTCGGCTGGAACACTCCTCGCAGAACTGTTTTCCGGGTAACATGCACTTAAATCTCCCGCACCAGTTGCATTTGGCCAGTCGAGCGGGTTGACCTGAAGATATAATGAAATATATATTTTCAACCGTGGTGTAATTGTCCGGTTAATTCGCCCTTAAACTCAGATTGAATACAGTGATGAACTGTCGAGTCGCTTTGGCGGGTTGATCATGGGATTTTGCTCGGGTATATTGGCCGTGTGGTCACGTCATCCAAGTTGCCGCATAAACAGATACAATAAAAGCGGCGTACATGAGATACAACACATATCACGAATTGTTAAAATAGGTTAACCAGAAGACTATACTGTGAAGCCATGTGACTGTCAAAATATCGGCATCTTTTCCCACTTCCCTTATATGTGCTGTAATATTGCCATAAACTTAAAGAGTCGACCTTCATATTAGGTTCTCTTCTATTTCAACAGAGATACAGCATAGTAATTTACCCGTAGTTTGTCCTGGACGAAGTTCTGAACCATCGGACGACGAACACGATGCCACCGGAAGTTGATCTGTTCAAAATAAATATATAGCTTAGAATGGCGAAACATATCATTGATGATCAACATTTAGTAAGTGGGGTAATATAGTTGGTTATAACGGTTACCGGAATGATTCCTTTAAATGGTGAATATTTCACTTACCGTTTTTCCTCGAATATTTCACCCCGTCATTCTCGGTCGTTTCCGCTTGTCTTTTCCTCGAGTGGATACGCTGGTGTTCTTTTAGTTTATCCAGACGGGCGAAAGTTTTATCGCACACAGTACATAGCAGAGAATGACCGCGGTGTATCCTTAGTTTATGTTGTAACATACATCTCCTATTAGTGAAGGTTTTGGAGCACAGATCGCACTGGATTCTTGTATTGGGAACGAGAGGAGTAAAGGAATCCAGACGTGAATAATCCATGTTGTTCGCTGAAATAATGAGATGATAATGACGTATGACTCTCAAACCACCGTATAAATATATATTAAATATTATGGCATAAATAACCGACATTCTTCATTCTATATATGAGATGATAATGAAAGGTGACGTAATCAACGCGGTCTATAGAAGTCATATCGGGATAAGTAAGTAAACAGAGCGTATTTCGACGCCTGATAGCGGCGAAAGTTACCGAGATTCGATGAATTCGTATAGGAGCTTTAAGGTAGACCCCTACACGAGGAATACAACGCCGCCAACCGTGAGCCCGTATGTCGCTTAGTTCTCGAGAAATCACCCAATCACGTGACATTCATTATCGTCTAATTGCGGCGAAAATTATCGTCTGACGATAAAATTCTACAGGACCTTTATCGTAGACCTATACGAGAGGAAAACAGCGCCGTAAGCCGCGAGTCTCTATCATTTATAGAAAATTCTACGAAAATCGGCAAAGTCCAAAAAAAACAAAAAAAAAAACAAAAAAAAAAAACAAAAAAAAACAAACAAAAAAAAAACAAAAAAAATCGAAAAATTGTTTTGGTCGAAAACGAAATTTCTAGGCTTTAGGCTGTCTACGTATCGAGTATATCTTAATGAACTTTAAGGGGAAGCATAGTCGTCTCAGCTCAGTGAACCGACCAGTCGTGCGTGACGAAGTATATATTAAACATCGCCGGTTGCCCTCGGGCTACAACCACTCGTGCGTGACGAAGTGTATCCTTGTAAAACTCATTATATCTTATATATCTAGTCATAATTCGCTTGACTGCTTAGGTCGCATTGAGAATGGTGTCATACACGTCCTGGTCATGATTAAAGCGTGTTTGAACTTACATATATATATATCGTCCGCTTGATAATAATGATGTGAATGTCTGGAGGACTAGTATAATACCACCTAGTTGGCTGACCTGTTTCGCATCAGTGTGCTCGGTTGATTGAACTGGGTCACGGTTTATGCATCTCTGTATAATAAAGACTGATGTATGCGCAGTTGTACTGAGACATTACCGTTTGCGGACCTATCTAAATATATGATCATATTGTGAAATAACTTAGCAATTATCCTATATAGAGAGGAGAGTGTTACTCGACGTGGACGTTACCTCAGTCTTCAAAGACTCCTGCATACTGCTGGTATTGACTATTTGTCATCCAGATGTAATATCACAAAATGGATAGGTTGGTGGTATATATGCCGAGATTACTGGAAGTAAAAATGTCTTACCTTGTGGTGCACCTTCGTCTAGTTGTGGCTTCGATCAATGTGCTTACAGCGGGTGAGTATGTGTTTACAGTTACAAACACCAGTAGTTGCATATCCCGTAATGAAACCCGACCCTCAAAATGGTTCCTTTATACACTAGCTCCGAGGAAATCACGTGTACCCCGCGTGAAAGAAATTTTCCACGATGTCATCGCCTAAAACATATGGAATTTTCCATCACGTCACAGTTGCATGGACCAATCGGTGATTACATCCTCGGGCTGTCCGCGTTTCCTAAATAGCCGAGTCAACAAAATCTTGAATTAACCACTGTCTTTCATTAGTCACGCGCCACCGCGCAAAATAGTCACGCTCCATCGCTAACTATAGGCAAAGGCCCGCTGGACACCGCAAACACGCTATAGTCACGGTTCGGCGAACAACGCACCTCTAGGTTATAAGTAGAGCTCTATAAATAGACGATGAACACCGCACCAAAAAAAACCCCCAGCGCCTCGGGCTATTCCCGCTTCGTATATAGTCGACACCGCTTTCATTAGTCATGGTCCGCTGAACAGATATGGAACGCCGCCTGCTTTCATTAGTCACGCTCCCCCGATCTACTTCATCGGCTTCCCGGCTTCCCTGTTTCAGAATTGTCCTTATATATATATATATTTTTTTCTAACTATAGACTGCGAGTATATTCTTAGTTTGATTGATTACCAGATGTGTAAGATGAGACGTCGTGTGGTGCGGAACGTAATCACCGTGTTCTATACGCGAACTTCCCGAATTAGCCGCGGGCTTTCATTAGTCACGCACCGTCGCTAATTATAGACACGGACCGCTGAACGGATATAGAACGAATTAGTTTTCATTAGCATCCCCTCGAGCTATCGACGCGGTTCGCTGAACAGACCTACAACCTCGCAACACGTCGACCATCGGCTTCCCCGCTTCCCTGTTTTTAATTGTTTTTAATTTGTTTTTTGTCCCAGAAATGCCCTCGTATATTGACCTACTTTTTTAAATTGTTTTTTGATTTGTTTTAATTTGTTTTTAATTAATTTGTTTTTAATTACATGGCCCGCTGAGCGGAAATGAAACACCGCAAACACCTCGGGCTATTGTCCCGGTCCGGTGAACAGACGTTGACGTACAACCCCCTTGGACTATGTTCGTGACACTATAAATAGACGAACACCGCGCGACTTCGACCTATTCATGACGTCACCTCGACCTACTTATGACGTCACCTCGGCTGCCCCGGCTGCCCTGCGTTCGAACTCTCATATTGTATTCTACTGTCTATATGCCTACAGTAGAATGGGTCGACTGCGCATGCGCGATGAGTAGTGCGCGATGAGTAGTATAGAAAGGGCACGCGATCTCCCTATCCCTATAGGTGTGGCGCGGGATAGGGTGTGGCGAGAGACTGGGGTTTTCGCTACCTGAGATTCCATGGATCACCCATTCTACCTATAGGTGTGGCGCGGGATAGGGTGGGGCGAGAGACCTGGGGTTTTCGCTAACTGAGATTCCATGGGCCACCCATTCTACCTATAGGTGTGGCGCGGGATAGGGTGGGGCGAGAGACCTGGGGTTTTCGCTACCTGAGATGCCATGGCCAGGCTTGCACCCTACAGTAGAATGGGTCGACGACTGCGCATGCGCGATGAGTAGTAAGCGATGAGTAGTATAGAAAGGGCACGCCATCTCCCTATCCCTATAAACTAACCCATGGGGGTGAATGAACCCATGGGAGTGAATGAGCCACGGGGGTGAATGAGCACTCGTTTATATAACTAGCCTATTTGATTTTCCGATTCAACATTATCTCAGAAAACTATTGCGTCAGTTTCAAGTTAGAGAAAATGACATTTCAACTTCTTAGAAAATATCAGCTTTTTCTATAAAAATAGAGGCATTTTCAAATAATTCCTATCTAATCTCGTATATTAGAGTATGGTTCAGCCATTATAGTAGATCATATAAATTCCTCTATTATGCAAAATAGAACCCGGTGACCCTGAATTTTATGACTGTTGAAGGCCTACGCTACATGTAAATGACTTGACTATTTACAGAGCTAGCTTGTGTCTACATATTTATATAACTAGCTTGTGTCTATATGAGATTTTCATAAGTAACTTGTGTCTATATTTATATTGTTATCTAGTAACCATGTGATATTTATATAACTAGCTTGTATATATAAATAATATTTACTTAACTTGTGTCTACATGATATATTATTAACTGACTTCTGTTTATATGTCATTTATATAACTAGCTTGTGTCTATATGACATTTGTGTAACTAGCTCGTGTCTATATATATTCATATAACTAGCTTGAGTCTACATTATATTTATATAACTAACTTTTGTATATATGATCTTTTTATAACTAGCTTATGTCCATATATTTACATAACTAAATCGTGTCTACATGATATTTATATAGATATCTAGTGCCTACCTGATATTTATATAACTAGCTTGCGTCTATATATAATATTTATTTAACTAACTTATATATGCCTGCTTGGATTAGATGCTGATCAGGTCTTGAGAATGAACCTAAACCCTGATGACGCATTATATCTTTCAATCACGTGATGAATTGTGCATTCATCCTCTGCATGACAGGTTATCGCTTATCTAGAAATCTAGCATCGCTTATGTAACACGAAATTAATTAAATTGTCAAGGCACAGCACATGTGTCACAAGGCGTGAAGTCCTCTAACCCGATACACCAAATAATTATAGCATGCTGTGCCAGTCCAGGGTCCTCACGTTAGAAATTCGATGTCGTGTTACATGACGGAGGTAACATGATAATTTAATTGACTTAAACCCTGATGACGTATTGTATCTCTTTCACGCACGTGGTGAATTGTGCATTCATTGATCTGCACGACAAGTGATCACGTACCCAGAAATCTAGCGACACTGATTAAATTGTCAACGCACAGTACATGTACCGCAAGGCGTGAAGTCCTATATGTAACCTGATACATCAAATTAAAGCCTGCTCTTCCAACTGGGCCAGTCCAGGGATCTCGCGCTGGCAATTATGTTGATGTCATGTTACATGGGGGATGTGACGTGAATTGTATTACGATCCCCACCTGCCATTCAATTGTCATGGATGTCGGGGGCCTGAATTGCCTCATGGTATAGAAGTGGAAAACGTCATCAGGCTTCGGCCCTATAAGGTATTTTGATTTTGGGCGATGACTGGCTATTGAACGTCAGATCTGACGCTTGTTTCTCTATAGAAATTTTGTAACATTTCTCACCCATAAGCACACCTCATAATCAACATGGATTGATAAAAAATGAGATGGAACCATCAAGGAACAACATCTCCGTTTACAGTCTAGCAGATCAACTTCAAACCACACGGACAAGATATCGGTTGCATCTATATAATACATCATTGTTTACATATGCTTGACCACAGTTCTATTATAGACTCACGCCCCTATACACCAGCACCTGTTCTAAGTTCTTTAGCTAATACCTAAATGTCGTGTCAACATCCTTTAGCAGAATAGTTGAACTACGCTTCTTAGTCTCGATTATGGTTCAGACAGCCGTCCGAGAAACAAGATGGCGCCTGTACTATTGTGACGTATACAGAAGACAAATGAATCGTCTGCCCTAAATATTGGTATTGTAGTAACCGCAACCCTTCTTTTACATCGGACAGCTACGGCTGTAGCGGCTGCTGCCTCCGTCCCTTCTTCATTTACCTCCGCGAATGATTTGTGTAAAACATTGGACACGAAGAGGCTCCTTGTCCCATCCACGCCGGAAAGATCAGCTTTATTTTCTCTAAAGATATCCGGCATACCCATCTCTGCCAAAACGGAACTCAGTTCGAAAGATTGCTCGAGACGGAACCTAGGTAGGAATACATCGACGGTTTGCCAGACACACGGGACGGTAAATGGTCCTAACAAGGACCTGATTAGCTGAACTTCGACCTCTGACAGTCCGCCAACCTCTTCTGGGAGCATTATGATCATACTGAGTTCATGACTGACGTAAGGTAACAAGAGGATCTTACAGTTGAGTTCAGACAAAAATCCTTAAGAAAATTTCGCCTTTTGGTGCATCATTTGGACAAGAACCTCTTTCTCTTTAGTAATATAGAATGGCTTTTCCGAAGTAGCAGACCTCTCAAGCTTCCTCTTCCAATCGCCTTTGAAATATACCGCATTGACCAAAACCATGGCTGTTTCCGATGACAAGATTCCAGGGACTATCAAGTTCTTTATTCTTTTCTCAGTGACTTCTTCAACCCAACCATTGATTGATTTTCTGGCAGTTTCCTTTTTACTGCTAAAATCCACAACAGTGATCGTTGAATTATAGGAAGCGGCGACGACTTCAAGAAAGTTCTGGAGTAACTTGTATCTTTTATCGACGTACATGATGGGCGAGAAAAAGAGGTTACCGGTACCTCCCTTCGTCTTGGCCAGATATTCAAACAAATCCACAGAAAACTCAGAGAGTGCATTAACCAGTACACGGAGGTCTTCATGCAAGTTCGGATTGGAAACGCGATTTGACGCCATCTTGTTTTTGCACAAAACCAGATATTGCGATAGCGAGTCTATCTTGATAGACGCCTTTCAAACATAAATGCCAGCAGTGGTAATACGCAAAAAGCGCGGGTTAACAGTGTTATGTTCATCACCTGAATACTTATATTGATATTTGAACCACATGTATATATCTAGATTAATGTCTCCTTGTACAAGGCTAATCCTACAACGATTGAGAAATGATACAGTATCCGATACTTTCACACTTCTTACAACTGGTCAATTTCTTATAAAATCTAACCATGCAGACCACCCCTTTATCTCATTCAAACGAAATGATTGATTCTCCTGGTCAGTTACATAAAGCTAAATGCGCATGCATTTTGTAAACATTTGTCCATCAAATTGAGAATCTATTTCAGGTTCAGTCTTGTGGAACAACTACACGAGGAACCGCCTTGCAGTCACAAAGGTTCGACCCTTAGAGAATATTCCTATAATCTTCGTAGCCTGTTTCATTCGAGTTGATGGTGATCTGAAAAAGAGAATGGATATCAATATGATAATATCGGGATACTAGAAAAATTTCACATAATTTTAGGGAGACACTTCTAATACGACGAGTACAACTAGTCCCATGGGCATATTAGGAAAGGTGGTATACAGAAGAGGAACAAACTGTTTTAAGTTTTTAAAGATCAAATCATCAGAGACGGCAGTGAACTGACTAAATCAGGCAAATCATTGTGCTCTTCGAAATTTGAGAGTTCATTTTTTCCTATCAACGAGCCTGGCCTGGAGAGCATGACATACGCCATATTCAAGAGTCTGGAAGCTCACAAGCAAAACAGTTATAAATCTTTCAATAAACACAGAAGTCATCACATTGGGCATGCCGAATCTTACAACCTAACGTAGATTTACAACTTCCTGGAAAATCCAATGCCTTTTTGGCGGGCGTGAAAAAAATAAGTTATGAGCAAGTTCAGCAAGAGCAGGTGAAGATTTGATGTTATCACCTTTCAAGGGAGACGATGAGGTCTTATGTCCTTAAATCTACACTCATTGCATACCATGCATTGCGCGGCCATCGCCATTTAAAGATGAGGGAATATGATGATGGTTCTATCCTATCGCCTTTGAATGGTGATGCCGTCCTCACCTTCTGTCAGAGGCTATCACTATTTTTCGGTTGTGATGTGACCCTATCGCCAGCGACACCAAACACACTGTATTTCGCTTCCATTCAAGTTGTGGGTGAAACGGGTATGACGAGAGCAGAAACACAATCTGATTGGTTTAATTATTCCATTGGGTGACGGGGAACCAACCAAAAAATCAATGGATCTGAACCCTGATGACGTATTAATATCTCTTTCAATCACGTGATAAATTGTGCATTTATTCATCTACAGGACAGGTGATCAGTTACCCAGAAATCTACGGTAGTATCGCTTATGAAACACGAAAGCAATTCAATTGTCAACGCGCAGTACACGCGCCGCACGGCGTGAAGCTAGCTCTTCCGACTGTGCCAGTCCAGGGACCTCGCGCTGGCAATTAAGTTGATGTCGCTTTATACTAGGGCGGGGAGAGGCTAATTGAATTGTACAGCGATCCCATCAGCCATTTGATTGTCATGGATGTTGGGGCACGCATTGCATGAAGGAATAGAAGTGGATTTATTTGTCATGGATGTTGGGGGATTAATTTATCAGGTTTCTGGCCTATAGTCTCATAAGTCGGTATACCTAAAGTTCGAACATCACGTTTTTTTGCTCGACCTGCAAATCGAAAAATGCTTAGTCGCTTTATCCCGCCACCGGACTCACTGGGAATGTAATTTTTGTTATGTGGATTGCTTGGGCACTTAGCGAAAATTAATGCATTTTAAACAAGAGCCCAAGGGGCTTCAATATACGCCCGTATATCTGGAATTACATTGGTCCAAATTTCAAGGATGTTTAATAGCCTTGATTCCAATTGGTAGTTAGCAATCCAGAGAAAGGTCTACAATTTTGTGCTTCTGAGAATGTAACATATATCACATGTTATATTGAAAGATAAACTAAAATGAGCTTAACTCTTAGGTAACTAGTTGACCTTGAAGCAAGAGCTGAGAGCGCACATATCCCACACTGAAATCGACAACAGTCAAAACACAAGAAAATAGTAGTTTCCCTGCAAATGGATTCCTTTCAGACGAGAGAATTTTTCATGAAGGAAGAAGGAAGTGATGAAGTAAACCTTTGTTCTTAATAAACAGGTGTGAAGTTTATAAAAGACCCCTCTTCCCATTAAATTAGTAAATGTATGGTTTTTATTTCACAACAGTTTAACTAAATGTAGCGGTTTCAAACATGGGAGACAGCTCCACAGCACAATACCATATGCAGGGGAAAGATCTTTAAATATTCCAACCTAACACATATATTCAGCTAAACTTGATTCACTTTAAAGGGACTGTGACCTTGACCTCTGACACATTGTTCTCAAATGTATGGCTCCTCTTTGCCATGCGAGTAAGGTATACTCAAAGTTTGGTACCAATCCAAACATTGAAACTAGAGATATCGCGTGGACAACAAATGTTAATGGATGAATGGACAGAACGCAACATCGCATTACACGACCTCGTCTTCGACAGGCATATGAAAATCTGACTTTTAAATGATTTCTTGATTTTGGGGTCACAGTGACCTTGACCTTTGACCTTGACCTAAATTTTGGTACACGACACATCGTCTTCCCTCAATGTATCAATGGACACAAAAAATCATGATTTTTAACAATTTCACGATTTTGGGGTCACAGTGACCTTGACCTTTGACCTTGACCTACATTTTGGTATGTGACACATCGTGTCCCCCTAAGTATCTACTGACACAAAAAATGTTATTTTTAATAATTTCCTGATTTTGGGGTCACAGTGACCTTTGACCATGACCTAATTTTTGGTATGCGACACTTAAAGTCTTCATTTCCGCCTATTGAATCCACTCACAAAAATTTGTAATTTTTAATGATTCCCTGATTTTTAGGTCACACTGACCTTTGACCTCTGACCTCGACCTACATTTGGTATGCAACACATTGTTCCCCCCTAGGGCATCCACTCACCAAAATTTAGAACTGTAGATAGAAAACTGTCAATGATCAATGATTTCCTGATTTTAGGCAACAGTGACCTTTGACCTCTGACCTCGACCTCAATTTTGGTACGCGACACATTGTCTCCACCTGGCGTATCCACTCACAAAAAATTGTAACTGTGGATAGAAAACGTTCACATATATAGACCGGACACGAACACTTCAGTGATTTTCTGTTTTTTAGGCCAGTGACCTTTGACCTCTGAACTCGACCTTCATTTTGGTACGCGACACATCGTCTCCCAATAGGGTATCCACTCATCAAAAATTAGAACTGTAGATAGAAAACTGTTCCAGATATAGACCGGAAACGGGGGACGGACAGACGGTATGACAGACAGACGCCCCGACCGACAGACGGACGGAAACCGCCATCACATAATACGTCCGCCTTTTGGGCGGGCGTATAAAAATATAACAGAAACTTTAGGAGCATTTGACTGGATAAATTAACTTTTCGAAATGAAATCCGGTAGTTTTTCATTGACTTCTGGAGAACACTCATTGAAGCTTCTGTGAAGGTCCATTGCATGGACAACGACTGTCTATCGATTATACCACCACAAGCTTTATACCTAATATGTTCCCATTCATTCAGGAACAGTATTAACAGAAACATACTTAGATCTAGTAGCTACAATTCCTCTTTGGGCGTGGTCACAGTTTTTCCTGGTTGGGAGAGGCGCCCCAGAAACAAAATGGCGCCCGTCCTGTTGTGTCGTATAAAAAACAGGAAGGGGTGGTCAGCCGTGAACTGTTGTGGTAGCATGGCGGCTCTTCGCGACATCACCACGGCTGTAGCGGCAGCGGCTTCAGTTCCCGCCTCGTTCACCTCAACGAATGCCTTGTGAATGACATTTGAGACGTACAGGTTCTTTGTACCATCGATCCCGGACAGATCCGCTTTCCCTGCTGTGAATAGATCCGGCATGCCCAGACTACCGAGTAACTCGCTCAACTCTGCCCCCTCTTCAAGCTTAAATTTTGGTAATGTCACCTCCACGCTCTGAAGTGTAACAAAACTATTGACCGACTGCAATATCGCTGGCGTGATGCTCTCTTCAAGCCTTGTCAGACCATCTGCTTTTCTTGGCAGCATTATGATCATACTGAGGTCCTTTTGCACGTAAGGTAGTTCCAAGATCTGACAGTCTAGTTCAGCCAAACGACCAAGAGGGAACTTAGCCTTCTGAATCATCATGTCTACCTCGATTTCCTTCTTACTAGATATCTGGAATGGTTTGGAATGTGTGACTTCAGCCTGGAACTTTCTTTCCCAATTCCCCTTGAAATAGATCGCGTTCACGAGCACGACGGCTGTTTCTGGTGTGAGTATTCCAGGAGAAATTAAATCTTTTATTTTCTTGGCTGTCTCCGCTTCAACCCATTGGTTGATACTTTTTCTGGCACCTTCTGTGTCGCCTACAAAATTGACACTGGAGACCTGAGACATGTAAGACGACTTCACCAGATCGCTAAACTTTTCAAGAAGTTTGAATTTCTCGTCCACATAAACTCTATTTGCCGCACTCAGCACGTACTGAGCATTATCTTTGTTTAAGCCTCCAAGAAGCTTGTTGAAGGCGGAATGTACCTCATTTCCTAAAGATTGGAACTTAAGTACGTCACCCATCTGTGCTGCAGTGTTATTCTGGGCTCCGGCGTAAGTCATTCCTAGTGCTGTGCAGATACTTATCGGAGAGAAGAAGAGATTTCCGCCTGGGTTTTTCTTGCTAAGGTGATCGTAGATATCAAGAGAGAATCCAGTCATGCTCCGTACCAGATCGCTGACCTCTTTGGACACTGGCGGAGTAGGACCGCTTTCTGTCGTCTGCTGCTGTGATGCCATACTGCCAACTACAAGGAGATGAAACAAGAAGACTACGTTAACTGCCCGAGACGTGCTGGCCAACAGCCTCCACCGGTTAGTAAAAGTTCGATATTGATTGAATTGGTGCCGACAGCTGTTGCATGATTTAAACATCTTTTCTCGCATTCAGTTCTCACCATATCTGTCGAAGGTTTAGAAGCAATCGTCAGTGAATGACAACTGGCGAGATTCGAAAGTTCTGAAAGTGGAAAGATAAATGGAGACTCAGTCAATTAAAGTCTGTCTATTTTATTTAGTCGTCTACATTGGAGCTTGTAAAAAATCAAGTCAACTCTGCATAAATTTTCTTTTTTACAGCGTGTAGAACAAACTGAACACTACAAATGACTATCATTTCTCCGTGATATCGATAATATATCACGCTTGAAATAACTTTGTAATTCTCTTCATATAATTAAACTCCAATACAGTTGTTTCATGTACCGGGCCTCAATTACATAGAGAGACGTCATAATGTATTCATACTCACTGGCACAAAGATCACTGATGCCATATAAAGTAATAACAGGCGGTCCGTGGGCATGCGCTTATATGCCATGCCCAGTGAAATTGCCGAATGATAAGCTGCACACACCTCTATGACCGTGCACAAAGTTGTTTCAAACGTGATATATTATACGGAATATGATGGTGGTCATTTTGTAGAGTTCAGTTTGTTCTACACAATGCAAAAAAGAAAATTTATGCAGAGTTAACTACTGATTTTCGACAAGCCCCAAAGCAGACGACTAATTAAAATGGACAGACTATAGTGTAAAAATAGGCTCTTCAAGGATCGAGATGGAGTTGTCGCAGTATCGAATTGTGGATTGTAGGGTTCTAGTTAGTCAGTCAAATTACTTCATTATACGACCGCCATGTCGTGTTTATCTCACTACTTTTTAAAGAATCCTCGACCATGCCTGATCACGTGACAGTTTAACCTATGGATAAAATAATTTACCGTGGCCATTTTACTTCAATCGGTATATCAGTGTAGATATATACTATATAGTCATGTATGTACAGGAACAATATTGGAAGGATGAGAATAAGTCAACTCGATTTTCATTTTAATATCAACAATGCGCATGCGTGAAAAACTCCCAGCTACTAGTATATAAATTTCAATCCATCTTCTATCCCGAAAATCAATCTTTGTCAATTCTTGCTTAATACAGTAAAAGTAAATTATTTATTACCACTAAAGCGTATCAGTAGGCCTAGAAGAATATTGCAATCGAACGGAGAACAAAGCAACAGATTGGCGGTTTCGGGCTCCAACCTCATGCGACTGTCTCCGAGAAACGAATAATGTGCTCCAATCCAATCAAATGTCGCCTAATTGGACGGGAGTAGTATTTAAAGCGTATCTGGGTTTCGCATTTATGCAAATGAGGCTGCATTGGGTTCAGTGCGCATGCGCGAGGAAGTGAAAGTGGTAGTATGACGTCACTTCCGGTCTGCGTGAATCTGGGTAAGACTGGTTGACCTATATCTGTATTCCTCCGCGGTGATGCGGTCTGGCGGTGATGCGGTTTGCCTCCGCGGACAGAAAGTAGTCCCAAATACGTGGGTTTTCGGGTCAAATACGGGCGAGAGGGGTCCCTAGTGGGCGGATTGGGTCGAGTGAGGTGTCAAAGTGAAGCGCTCCTCCAGGGCCATTCAGTCATGGGTGGGTGCATGTAAAATTAGGATTTGCCCCGAAAATATAAAAAGCGGAACACGGACTTTATCCCTAAAATAGGGGAAAACTCCTATCAACCCTATCCCAAAGGGCTAATATCGGTCCCCCGGGCTTATCGGGGCCTGCGGAGAGAGATAGGGTAGGGGAGTGGGTGTATGTAAATTTAGGATTTGTCCCGAAAATATAACAAGAGCCCAAGGGGCTTCAATATACGCCCGTATATCTGGAATTACATTGGTTCAAATTTCAAGATTGTTTGATAGCCTTGATTCCAATTGATCTAGCAATCCAGAGAAAGGTCAACAATTTTTTGCTTATAAGAATGTAACATATATCACATCTTATATTGAATGATAAACTAAAATGAGCTCAACTCTTGGTAACTAGTTGACCTTGGAGCAAGAGCCGAGAGCTCACATATCCCACAATGAAATCGACAATCATAAGTCAAACACAAGAAAATAGTAGTTTTCCTGCAAATGAATTCCTTTCAGATGAGAGAATTTTTCATGAAGGAAGAAGAAAGAGATGAAGTAAACCTTTGTCCTTGAGTTAATAAACAGGTGTGAAGTTCATAAAGGACTCCTCTCCCCTTTAAATTTGTAAATGTATGTTTTTTATTTCACAACAGTTTAACTAAATGAAGCGTTTCAAACATGGGAGACAACTCAACAGGACAATATCATATAAATGCAGGGGAAAGACTTTTGAATATTCCAACAACATTCCAACACATTTAGTCAGCTAAGCTTGATTCATTTTTGCGACCTAGACCTTTGACCTCATATGTATGGCTCCACTTTGCCATGCGAGTAAGGTATACTCAAAGTTTGGTACCAATCCATACCTTGAAACTAGAGCTATCGCATGGACAACACATTTTAATGGATGAATGGACAGAACGCAACATCGCATTACACGACCTCGTCTTTGACAGGCATATGTCAATGTGACTTTTAATGATTTCTGATTTTGGGGTCACAGTGACCTTGACCTCAATTTTGATACACAAACACATTGTCTTCCCTCAATCTAACAAAGCACACAAAAAATCATGATTTTTAATGATTTCCTGATTTTGGGGTCACAGTGGCCTTGACCTTTGACCGTGACCTAAATTTTGGTACATGACAAACCATCTCCCCTCAATTTCTCAATGGACACAAAAATTCATGATTTTTAACAATTTCACGATTTTGGGGTCACAGTGACCTTGACCTTTGACCTACATTTTGGTATGTGACTCATCGTGTCCCCTTAATGTATCTACTGACACAAAAAATGTTATTTTTAATAATTTCCTAATTTTGGGGTCGGTGACCTTTGACCTTGACCTAATTTTTGGTACGAATCACTTCATTTCCGCCTATTGAACCCACTCACAAAAAATTAGAAATTTTTAACGATTTCCTGATTTTTTAATCACACTGACCTTTGACCTCTGACCTTGACCTACATTTAATATGCAACACATCGTTCCCCCCCTAGGGCATCCACTCACCAAAAATTAGAACTTTAGATAGAAAACTGTCAACGATCAATGATTTCCTGATTTTTGGCAACAGTAACCTTTGACCTCTGACCTCGACCTCAATTTTGGTACGCGACACATCGTCTCCACCTGGTGTATCCACTCACAAAAAATTGCAACTGTGGATAGAAAACGTTCAGAGATATAGACCGGACACGAACACTTCAGTGATTTCCTGTTTTTTAGGCCAGTGACCTTTGACCTGTGACCTTGACCTTCATTTTGGTACGCGACACATCGTCTCCCCGTAGGGTATCCACTCACCAAAAATTGGAGCTGTGGATAGGAAACTGTCCCAGATATAGACCGGACACGAGAACCGGACAGACGGACAGACGGACAGACGGACGGAAACCGCCATCCCATAATACGACCGCCTTTTGGGCGGGCGTATAAAAAGCGGAACACGGACTTTATAACCCCTACAATAGAGGAAACCCCTATCAACCCTATCCCAAAGGGCTAATATCGGTCCCCGGGCTTATCGGGGTCTGCCTATCAAGTCATGGGTGGGTGCATGTAAAATGAGGATTTGTCCCCGAAAATATAAAAAGCGGAACACGGAATAGTTGAATAGTATTTTTCAGAACTTTTTCACTATACAACCTTTTTTCTTTACTTGAGATCCCAGTCATTTGCTCAGTATTCATTTATTCACAAACACGAGATATACGAACTCTCAACCAATTTTCACAGAGAAACCCCCAAAATAAAGGTATAAAATCTAACCCAGACCCGAGGTCACTCTTTGATAACTGGCATATACATAAATTATCATAAATATGGACAAATTTTTCCTACTATTTCAGGAAAGGACCACTAAGCTTACATTTTACAAGTTTGGGAACTTCAGATCGAAACTAGTTCAGGTATCATCGATTAAAAATACTTGTATAAATGTTAAGAAGGAAGCAAAGCGATCCGATTAACGAACCAGAACTTTAAGCATTAACTTGAATTATAGTGCAAACGAGATTGATTTATCATTTCAGCGTGTATATCAGTGTACTGATCACAAAGACATTTTCGCACAAATTAAAAGTTCAACTTTTACCGCTCAAATGCTCCCAGTGAGCGTCAATTTACCATCAATTTTCAAAAAAAATCCTAAGCTGCGAGGGGGGATACCCCCTCTCAACACTCCCCCCCCCCCCCTTCCAAGTTCACAACTTCTCTACGCCCTTGAATAAATAACCGATACTTGAACATGGAGGGATCCAGTGATCTTTATCATGAGAACCAGTCTAAAATTCACGTATTTTGGTTGGCTTCGGTCATAAGATCGTCGATTAATATGTAAGTTTCTGACCGCGGGGTCGATATATTCTTCATCTCCAAGATTCAAGGGTATATATCCCACAAACTCTATACAAGGAACTCGACTGAACGCGACTTTAAACCTTAATTCTCTCTCTCTCTCTCTACAAGGGACTCGGTTTAGCAAATCCTCGAATTCCTGCTGTCATTTGCCATAGCATTCAGTAATTCTCTGTGGAATGGGCTCGATTTTGTCTTCTCGAGACCTGGCCCACACATATTTTGATCAACATCGCAAACGTAATCTTTTCTCCACTCGACACAATTATGATATAAGTCAAAACGATATATATCTCAAATTTCTATTGGTGACGTCACAATGACATTAGTTAGGGTTTCCATTAATTTACCTACGAGGGTCGATAGATTTCCGCTCAACAAAGGACAAAATCATCGCCACCGCCAACATCACACCGTCGCATTAATCATATGCATTTCATAAACCGATTTTGTGTGAATATTGTAAACTGAATGCTGTGTTTCAAATTTAAATATCGGTATATATTTATGAATAGAGTGGAATTTATATGAATGAATTGTCTGGGAAAATGTGATAATGTATATAATATTGAAATGTCAGATAATCAATTGATCAATGTGTTACACTATTCTTCTCTCTGTTGTTTCGAATATTTCGTATATTATGCGATCATCATATACATGGTAAGAGTTTTTTTTTATCTTCTATAGATTCTCAGTTCCTAAATATATTCATACTTTCGGTTTGGGGATGCTATCATGACGTCATTTGTATACTTAATATGTATACTTTTGTTGGCTTAGCCAAATACGTGCACAATGTGGTCGAATATGGTTTGATGTAACCGCTGTGTGGTTTGCCGGTGTCAGTTTGTTCCATAACACACTGTACATGTATAGGTTTAGAGACTGATGGGAGTCCGGGACTGCTATCTAACTACAGCCGTTAGCAAAGTGGAGAGGTCATGAGGCTAGTAAAATTGCTGCGTAATTAAACGCGAAAATTGATTGATGGAAGTAAGATTTTATAGCGACATTTACGACCGGAAGCATTGATAGGTTATTAATTTATTTAAGATTGCCCAATAGAACTGATGTGAATGCAAGGCTACACAGTATACATCTGATCAAACATGGCAGTCGCTTAAATGGGAGTAATTTGATTGGTTGACTAGAACCCCACAAGTAGTATAGTAAGCGTATTTGCATATTCCCATGATGCACCACCAAAGGTCATTGAGTGCAAGTGTACTGCTCTGTATCATACCCAATTGTGACCTTTAGACAGCCAATCAGAAGCGAGTATTTTGACCTCGAATTCCTCCGCGGTGATGCGGTCTGGCGGTGATGCGGTCTGCTTCCGCGGACAGAAAGTAGTCCCAAATACGTGGGTCTCCTAGTAGACCGATTGGGTCGATTGAGGTGTCAACGTGAAGCGCTCCTCCAGGGCCATCATGGGTGGCTGTATGTAAAATTAGGATTTGTCCCGAAAATATAAAAAGCGGAACACGGACTTTATACCTAAACTTGGGGAAAACTCCTATCAGCCCTATCCAAAAGGGCTAATATCGGGCCGGGCTTATCGGGGTCTGCCTATCAAGTCATGGGTGGCTGTATGTAAAATTAGGATTTGTCCCGAAAATATAAAAAGCGGAACACGGACTTTACCCCTAAACTAGGGGAAAACTCCTATCAACCCTATCCAAAAGGGGTCATATCGGTACCCGGGCTTATCGGGGCCTGCCTATCAAGTCATGGGTGGGTGCATGTAAAATCAGGATTTTCCCCGAAAATATAAAAAATGGAACACGGACTTTACCCCTAAACTAGGGGAAAACCCATATCAAGGGCGTATATCGACTCCCATTGACCTTTAGCCTCCAGTATAGAGTGCGTATATTCACTACCATTGACCTTTGACCTCAAAAATTTGCATATCGTGACCTTTGACAGCCAATCAGAAGCGAGTATTTTGACCTCGTCTGACTATGGAATGCATGTGCTGACTTGGTTCTGGGGTTTTCCCATCACGGTTGTGCGCAGGTGTGTGGTATGACGTCACTTCCGGTCTGCGTGAATCGGGCGTGACCTGGGTATGGGATGCATGTACTGACTTGGTTCTGGGTTTTTCCATCACGGAGAGGTCACGTGATCACACTAGCTCAAGGTCATTTGAATGATAGGAATGCATGTACTGACCTGTTCATTCACCCGGGGACTTGTTTACATCCGGGTCATTCATTGTGGTGGGTCTGCGCAAGTGTGTAACGTCACTTCCGGTTTCACTAAAACTACCTCCGAACACAGAAGAGTTCCAATTTTCCCTTGGACGTATGGTCCGGATTTTGCGCCTGGGTTTTCCCCGGCTGGATAACCCGCACGCCTGCGCGGCATCACCGGAAGTGCGCGGGTGAATTTCGGGTCAAAAAGGTCACATCTCTGTCACGTGATTTGGTGGCGCCCCTGGTGGATGGCAATGTGCGGTCATCTCCGGCAATGCCCGGCCCTCTTCGGGACAATAGATAGCCTTTATCCATCCTTCCGAAGCATCCATATATAGAGGAGGGTCTCCGACAATATTACCATCTATTTATCCATGTTAAATGACCAGTGTTCCCTCAGTTTTCCCCAGAACCGTATTGGCACGAACTAATACATGAAACCATGGAACTTAGAGTAATAAACTTAATCTATAGGTGTTGGACGAGTCTCCACTCGCCGTCTTCCTGGTCTTTACCCGCACCTCGAACCTCTATAGTTTTTCACTCCCCCTGTTGCTCTTGTAAATTGTAACTCCTCTTCAAAAAAATTGTGCTGGAATGCCCGCTCTTAGCCTAGACCAAAACATGTACTTGGTCTGTGGGCTGATTTTATTGGCTCTCTATTTTACTGCAGTGCTCTTGCATTGTTTTCTCGACATTGATTGGTTACATTTGGCCCCATCCTAGGCCACTGATTGGCTACTTTCTCAAGGCCAGTTTGACTGAATCCCCACATGTCTGTCATAGCCTTCATGGCCGCTTGTTTTATGCTCATATAGAAAACACACAGGACAGAACAATAACAACGTGAGAACAACCA
Source organism: Hanleya hanleyi (assembly GCA_036873755.1). NCBI lineage: Eukaryota > Metazoa > Mollusca > Polyplacophora > Lepidopleurida > Hanleyidae > Hanleya > Hanleya hanleyi. The sequence goes on from JAVTVY010029308.1 coordinate 94,183, forward strand.
CGGGAAAACTAAAGCCCAGAACAGGGGGCTTGAACATTGAAATCGATAGAACTTGAGCCCAGAACAGGGGGCTTGTACATTCAAATCGACAGAACTTAAACCCAGAACAGGGGGCTTGTACATTGAAAGAACTCAAGCCCAGAACGGGGCTTGTACATTGAAATGATGGGCGGCCCAGTCATATACGAGTACATCGCGGTCCTCGGCCTTGGGGTACTCGTCAAACATCTGTACGATGGTAGATAAGGTTCTTCCCCGGCATCGATGGTACAGGTAAAACAAGCAATACTGGTCAGGCTTTGCAACGTTTGACTGTTCCAACACCACGTCTCTGTGCCTTGATCCATGAAGTCCGTTAAATCGGGATGGAAGGGTGGCAGGCCGTACGGGTCAAAGTATTCGCCCTGCTGTTCTGTCAAGTACACGGCCATCCAATGTTCACCGGGCCGATCCATCGGGTCCGTGTTGAGAACGTAAGCAGCAGGATACATACGGTCTAATTGGAACACATCTCGGGCGAACACCCCTTGAAAGACCATACGTGTCCGTGGGTCATTCTCCAGCACGGGGGTTATCTGGTCTGTATCCATGTTAGGTGGCAAAGTCACACAGGACGTTGCGCGCCTTGTCCACTTGAATGATGTTGTCAAACTCGGCGTAGCAGATAACATTGACGGTGGTCCCGAGGGCTCGAGCAAAGTGGATTTCCAACCGTAAATTGCCTTGCTTGGCCAGGGCCAGCTGATGGTCGTTCTCAAAGGTGGGGGTCAGATCGAAACAGAACAACGTGTATCCGTTCGCGTAGTCCTCCCGACTGATCATATTCCCTTCGTCCTGGTTGATTTGACCAGTGGCTGTAAACTGGCTCTGATAGGCCCGAATGAAATTCCCGCGCCCAAAGTTCGGTGTTAAGGCCGTGGCTGGGACCTGTTGTCCGTCCACATGCAGGGTGACAAAATTGATGCCGAAATGTTGAAAGTCAAACGGGTTCTCTGGGTAGGCTCCGCTGAAACTGGTAGTTTCCACACAGGCCAGGATCAATCGTTTGGGTAGTTCCCCCAGGAACAGGTTTTCTTTGTTGGCGTTCATATTTCCAGCAGGCACAGAGAAGACTTTGGTTTATACACGTCGGATAGGGTACTGGGTTGGTTTTGTTTCCAAGGCTTTCATGTGTCCCAATTGAACGGCTGGATTCGGCTTCACTTTTCGGACATACAGGACTGCGTCTTGGATGACAATCTTATAGTCAGCTGCATGCCCCTCTACGTTAGTGGCCATCAAGGCGAAGGTCAGAGGCGCCCGTATCAGTCGGAGTTTGATGGAGATCTTGTTCAAGAGGTACCGGTCTTGCATGAAGAGGTCTGCGTGCAGTCGACCCATGAGATCCACCGAGACGCCGTTCGCGGTGAAAGCCTTCCGTTTGTTATATCCCGCATTGTCCACCGTGTCCATGTGCTCGGCTGTGTCTTGGTAGAATAAAGCGGCTGTCAGCTGAGATTTTTTAGCCTCTCGTCCATACGACAACAGTGTCTCGATGTAGGCTCGATAGGGGTACGTGTTGGTCGAGTCACTGATGAGTTTGTCGCTGATAAAAATATCCACCTGTTGAAACATCGAGTGCAGCCAGAGATTCGTCGGGCCCACCGTTGCAGCTTGGACGATTCTGGAGCCATCCCCATTGACGACCTTGGCTTTCACATACAAGTATGTATGGGCTAAATCCACATAGGCCGTATCTGCATTACTGATGTTGAACTCGATGGGCCCTGTTTCGTTGATGCTGGAGAGCGGGAGATGCTCCACCCATAATCCTTGTTCGGCACTGGTCTGTGTAGGCGGGACGGTTCACTAATCAAATTCACTGTTGGTGGAGGGACAGGACTCTGCGTGGATTAAGAAGATGTTTAAGAAAAGATATCGTGGGTCTTCGGTGTGCGTCGTCGCTGGGTCCATCGTCGACTGGTGCGTGGTCTCGATGGTGCAGGTCTATTATTCCCTACGGTGCGTTGTGCTTTGGCCATCAAGACGCCTCCCGCTTCTTTGGCCCGCCGTTTCAAGGCTTCTTTGGGTACCGTGCCATCCAAGACATCACCGGCGACTTGCAGTCCACTGCGTACCGCTTGTTTGCCGATCGCTTTCACCCCACGCGTCACCAAGGGCAGGAACGTTTTGACGATGTTGCCGAGTATGTTCCCCAGCCCATGTCCTCGTTGCATGCGTGCACCTGCAAATACCGGAAGGCCACCCTGGCCTGTTGGGCATAATAGTCCATATAGCTACGTGCATCGCACTCGTGAGGTACTTTCATTATACAAAGTGGGGAGCACGTGCTTGTCGGAAATGTCAGCACCACTTTCCCTCGTTCGAATGCGACCAGTCGTCCCGTGTCATCTCTTATATCCACCGTGATAGTGTTGATGTCGGTTTGTCGTACGGGTAGGTAGAGCATGTGGGTGAAACTGTGGGCGACTTGATCTCCATACGTCTTTTTAATGGGGACCACCCGTAACAGAGGTGTGTTGATATCGCCCACGATGTGGTTGTCGACCACGTCCGAATAAACGTAGATTCCGTACATACCCGACTTCGTATCCATCGGGATCTGGCCATGGTCCTCGGATGGACCCATGTAGTTCGGGTGAGCGAGACCCAGCATTTGCTGTAGGATAGGACTCAGTACGACACTGACGTTGGCGGTGAGGAAAATCTGTGCCTTGTCTTTGTGTGCGTTGTAATCGAAGTCCACGTGATTCTTGAAGGGAAAGGATTTGACGGGTGTTGAAGTATTCGTGACCTCCCGTAGAGCCTTATATTGCAACAGTCTTGTCAGCCCCTGCATGAACTCCTTGGGGGGTATCGTATTGGCCTTCGGGGAGGGCGAGTCGGGTTACTTTGCCTTCGTAGGTCACCTCGTACCACACTTCATTGGCTCGCAATTTGTACCACGAGTAAGGGTATTGGATATCCACGAGGCCACATTCCCATCGTCCAGGTGAATGCAACGGTTGCGGTAACTGGGTCACGTACTTGGCGAAGGTGTTGTCAGGAAACACATCCAGCGAACTGTTACTGGGTAGGGTGAGGTAAAACATGGCGACTGAGCTATCCTGCTGCTGTTGTTGGTTTTAATACGTGTTCCAGGCCTTGGGCGGTTGTGTTCGGCGTCGTGTTTGTCGCAATGACTTGCTACGTGTCACGGCTCTGGAGATGTGGGGTGTCTTGATCAAGGGTGGTTTTTTGAAGGAGAGAAAAGAAGGTGCCCGTCGTTGTGGTATAATTACCAGTATACGAGTTGTCAGAGCATTTCCATCATAGCTCTCTAGATTTGTATCTAATACCGCTTATGCCGGTGCTAGGGGCCGTGTGGTCATATCATCCATGTTGCCACATGAACAGGTACAATAGCGTACCTGAGATACAACACATATCACGAATCGTTAGATTCTTGGTATGTGCTTTAGAATAGGTTATCCAGAAGACTATTCTGTGAAGTCATGTGACGCAGTCAGTATGTCGGCACCTCTTCCCACTTCCCTTATATGTGTTGTAATTTGGGGGGTGACTCCGGTTCCCACTCGGCTTCCCAAGAAGATAGTGGGTCACTCGGCGATTGCTGGGTCCGCTTCATCCAGGCCCAGCGCTGGGGGTTCCCCACCAATTCCTGTGGTGCATGCATGTCTTTCAAGCCTTGAGCGAAGACCTCCCATCCTCGATTATCCGTGTGCGACCTGCGTTGACGGTGCTGAGGTCGGCGGTGTGTCGCGTGGTGGTGGTGGTGGGGTATAGAGGGTTTTGTATCGGTCAATAAACGTCATGTACCGTTGAAGCGTCTCATTGTACCGTTGTACTTTCTCACTGTCGCTTAACCCCGGTCTTTGTAACATCTGTTGCATCTCTTCATCGAGGGTGTTTATGGTCTTCACCGTAGGTGGAACAGGGTAGGGCGATTGGAGGTTTTGAAGGAACCGTGGTTCCACGAGGACCATTTTTTTCGTGTGGTTCATTGTAGGCCGAAGAGTCCACCCAATACTGGACCCAACACGGAAGCGGCCAACGGTGCTAAGATGGCCCCGAGAAAGCCGCCTTTCTGTAACACCGTTTTTTTGTGTTTGAGAGACTCGCTTCTGGACTAGGGTTCGGAGACCTGTCTTATGCTTAGCCAACTTGGTCTTCTGAGCCGGAGTCAGTGGTACGTTGCCTTTTGACAGGTTGTACCCGACCTCGCACAGACAGCGTACAAGGTCAGGGTCCGCACCGCGTACAATGGTTCGGACCAACTCGGGTGGGGCCGCCTTCAATACACGGAGCGTCAGGGCGTGCTTCCGTACTCGCGCAGACATCATGTACAACTAATGCTAGAACCCACAACTCTCTCCTTTTTATTCGTTTCCGGGCTACCTCCTGAATATTGAACAGAGACAAAGTCAACCATGATGTGGTATTAATTCTTTTATTATCCACATCATCAAACACACACACCCGAGCTGGGGACCCACTGTGGGTGTGTTTACATTATTGCATGTACACGTGGTCGATCTCTCCCGGAAAGATTCCGGTCCGTAGTCCAAGGTGATCGGATGTGGCTTGTTTGAGGTCGAAGAGCATATACCCACGCTGAGGGGTTGTCGCATCTTTGAAGGCTTCCAACGTAAACGGTGGGCGGCCGAGATACATCTGTCTCGCCAGGTGCAGCAGTTGAGTGGTATCTCTCGGGTTTTGGAAGACCACCAGGTAGTGGGCATTTAAGCTGATGTTCCGATGATCTTTGTTTTTACTGAACAGATTCTGCACAAAGTAGATGATGCTGAGCCGTCGATGATGGCTGCCTTTGGTAAAGAGTTGGGTGACCCGCGCATTCGTCTCCGCCATGAGATCATCCAGAACCACTAAAGTATCCGGTTCCAAATCGGCCAGGTTGGGTAGGCCTTCCACGAACGTGATGTGGGGCATTGATGCATACGCTGCCTGCCATTCTCCGTAACACCACACGACTGGGGCATTGGGTGGTGTGATCATGCTGTCGGCGTGTTGAAGGAGCTTCCTGACAAAGTACGTTTTGCCGGAGCCCGTCGGTCCTGCGATGATGCAAGTGAAGGGATGCTGCCACCGAGGGTCCATGGTTGGAGGTGCTCCGCCGTCGTGGTAACCCGCTCTTGTAAATTTGGTACGAGTGAACTGGGGTGGTGGTGGGTACAACAACAACGTCGATGGCCGTTGTCGATGGGCGTTCACTGTGAGTGATGAAATCCGGTGGGTTTTGAGACGTAATGGGTGTACTTGGTGTAGAGCTCGATGTGGCTTGTACACGTGGTGTGGTGGTGATGACTGGGCTCGTTTCGATCACGGGGTTGACTGGTGTAGAGAAGGTCTGTAGACTGGTTTGACTGCCACTCACAGCTGGAATGCTAAGTTGGTTAAGTAGAGTGCTGAGATAGGCTACGTCGTAAAACACACCTCCGTACAACACACTCAGCAGAATTAGCAATATCACCACAAAGCCCACTTGCGCTTTGCGCGTTTTGGGAGACGCTGTGTTCAGAGGCAGCTGCTGTTGGTCCATGGCGAGGTGTTCATGGTCGAACGTGGAATGAAGGATGATGGTAGTGGTGTCTGGCTTTATAGTCGTTCCACCTGGTTGGCCGCGACCTAGGAATTGAAGGAACTGGCCAGCCTTGCCATTTCTCGGAATGAACCAGTTTGCCACGGCGTCGCTCGGTTTTCAAAATCTGCTTCACCGTGTAGTAGTCTCGCTTTGTTTTTACGACGGGCTGTAATTCCGTCTCGTAAAACGTCCCTAGCAACGGTTCCCCTTGAAGATCTTCCAGGTCATAGACTCCCTGCTGTCGGGGTAGGCTGCGTTTAATCAGGAAGTGCTCATGGCTCCAGTTGGGCAAGTAACTTTTCTCAAATTGACCTTTGACTTTACTGATCCGTCCCCGACCTTGAACACCTCCTTCGGCGTTCGCTGCGATTGCCTCGGGTACAAGACACGCCGGACTTGGGCCTCATTGCGTTGGGTGACGCTCTCTTTATTCTCCGGTGATAGGCTCGATTGTAACCACTCACAAGTTTCGGGAGAACATCGATGTACCGCCCTGTATTCTTATAGGTGAAATATTTATACATGCGGCCTTTGAATGTCCTGTTGAACCTTTCCACAACGGAAGCCTTCGTCTCGTTGTACGTATGGAAGAAAAACACCTTCTGTGCTTTCAGAAACTGTTGGAACGGTCTGTTGAGGAATTCTGTGCCTTCGTCAGTTTGCAAATACAAGGGTTTGCGCCCGGTCTTGAAGATGTCCTTGAACGCTGCTATGAGATTCGTCCCCGTTTTCGTCCGGATGGGTACCACCCACGCATACTTCGACAGGATATCGATGCACGTCAAGATATACCGATTCTCATCGTTTTGTTTGGCAAAGGCGCTCATATCGATCAAATCCGCTTGCCACTGGGCATCTATACCACCCACGATGACCCGGTTCCGTAGAAAATGGCGACGGACAGATCTATGTAAGGTATAGGTGTCTTGTTTTTTTAACCAATCTCGGACTTGGGCACGTTGTATCCCCTGGGGTTTGGCCGCTCGATAGAGAGCCGACAATGCACTATAGGCCGCTGGACTCTCGGGAGTGTAGTATAAGTTATCCAACACCTTCTCCCAGCTCTTCATAGTGACAAATGATGATGGACCCTGGCTCTATCGTTTATTTATAACGGGTATATCTTGGGCCGGAGTTTCTTTCTGATTTTCTTCGTTGGCTTCTGCCAGCACATCCGTAAGCACTTGATCCACATCTGCCACGGCATCTTCCAATGCAGACCATAGAACAGGTTGAAGGGTAAAATGCACTGTACCCCCATCTAGCCGCGCCAATTGAGCAAAGTAGGGGCCGCGTCGGATGTACACATCGTGACACAAGTGGATGAGATCGCCGTCCAGTTCACCAGACAACACCCGCTTGAATTTGGTCCAGCCCTAAGGAACAGACGAATGTTAGCCGGGCACGGCTGTGTAGGGTCTGCATCACAGATGTCTCCCACCTCCTCCATGATATCGACCTCATCCGCATACACGTGCAGGAAAACCTCGGGGTCAAGCTGAGAAACGCCCGTATTATATTATCCGTCATGGTCAGTACGTGAATGGTACAAGATTTGACTGTCTCTCGTATTTATAGGGAGAAAAAGTTTATGACGTGAGATCAAAGGATCGGATGGTCATGTCACTAGGCTGACAGTCTAGCTGGATAATCAGTGGCATCGTCGTCTGCCTCCGCTTCATCGCTGAGTTTGGTCATTTGTTCGCTGGGTTCTGCCGCCGCTTCACTTAGGGCACGAGCCCAGCCCAACTGAACAGCTGACCGCTCGTCCGGTGTAAACAGCTGGTCCACGATAGGCACCACTTTCTCGAAGGCTGTCCACAGATCGGGGTCTAGGGTGATGCCTCGCGTAGGGTCTTGGTAACGGCCCAGGCGTGGGAAGAAGGGTCCACGGTGTACGTAGATGGCATTGTCTATGTGGATGAGGTTTCTGTCGAGCTCACCGCTCAACACCCGTTTAAATTTGGTCCAGCCGTCACGGTGTGGCGTAACCGTATTCGATACGGTCTCAGCGCGCGACCAGCAAACATCTCCACGGTCTTCAACGATGGTGACTTTATCTTCATAGACAGGTACCCCCACCCGGGGTGGTAAGGGGAAGGATGGCTCGTAGGACTGGTGACATGGTTGACCCAATGACGAACGGTGAATGACACACACACTGACTGTCTCTCGTATTTATGGCCAGGTCCCTCGGTGACATGGTTGACCCAATGACGAACGGCAAATGACGCACACTGTGACTGAGCCTCGTATATATCGGTTGCCCATAAGCGCATCTGTGCAGGCTCTGAAGAGTCGTTCTTTTTCTGTCGCTGTCATTGCCACAGCGTCAGGGTCAATAGGACAAAGACCATTACTAGGCCAACGAGCCGTCGCTGGTTCCGGCGTGAGCGCTCGTGGTCCATAGTCCGGGCATCAAGGATGGCTCCCATAGTCCAGTAGTGGTGAATGATAGCACACCTCTCCATTGAGTGCACTCTGTCGAGGACCGCTTCTGTGAACTCTTTCAGGATCTGGCGTCGCCCCTCATTGTCGTCACCATCTGCAAACATTGACTGAACCACTGCTCGGTAATCCGTGAGTAAATTAACCACGGTCGCATGCTGAAAATGCGAGTCGCATGGGGATGGGTGTCCGTCATGGCTCTGCAACCGTAGGAATGGGGGTGTGGGATGCAGAGGGACGTGTTTTATAGACCATGTCACACATGCGCGCCTATACGTAGCTCTACGGGTGTAGTCCGTGGTACGTACTATTCTGATTGGTTAGTCCAAAAAGAGAGCAACAACAACGACAAAAATTACAGGTCAATTCTTTCATTAGCCCCCCCCCCATCACAGCACATCCACGCTGGAGAAAACGCTATGGGTGTGTTTACATGCGGCTGTTAAAGGTTAAAAGGTTAAAAGTTAAGACCAGGAAGACGGCGAGTGGAGACTCGTCCAACATCTATAGATTAAGTTTATTACTATAAGTTCCATGGTTTCATGTAATTTTTCGTGCCAATACGGTTCTGGGGAAAACTGGGGGTTCCCCACTGGCCATTTAACATGGATAAATAGATAGTAATATTGTCCCTCCTCTATACATGGATGCTTCGGAAGGATGGATAAAGGCTATCGGGCCGAGCCTTGCCGGAAGGGGGACCTTTGACCTTTTGACCTGGATGTGACCTTTTGACCCGAAATTCACCCGCGCACTTTCGGTGATGCCGCGCAGGCGTGCGGCCGGATAACCCGCGCGCGCGCTGCGGTCGGGCCGGGCCGGGGAAAACCCGGTTGGAAAATCCGGACCATACGTCTAAGGGAAAATTGGAACTCTTCTGTGATCGGAGGTAGTTTTAGTGAAACCGGAAGTGACGTCAAACACTTGCGCAGACCCACCACAATGACTGACCCGGGTGTAAACAAGTCCCCGGATGAATGAACAGGTCAGTACATGCATTCCTATCATTCAAATGACCTTGAACTAGTGTGATCACGTGACCTCTCCGTGATGGAAAAAAAACAGAACCAAGTCAGTACATGCATCCCATACCCAGGTCAGGCCCGATTCACGCAGACCTGAAGTGACGTCATACCACACACCTGCGCACAACCGTGATGGAAAACCCCCAGAACCAAAGCAGTACATGCATTCCATACAGTCAGACGAGGTCAAAATACTCGCTTCTGATTGGCTGTCAAAGGTCACGATATGCAAATTTCTGAGATCAAAGGTCAATGGTAGTGAATATACGCACTCTATACTGGATATGACCTTGAACTGATCACGTGACCTCCCCGTGATGGGAAAAAACCCAGATACAAGTCAGTACATGCATCCCATATACCCAGGTCACGCCCGATTCACGCAGACCGGAAGCGACGTCATACCACACACCTGCGCACAACCGTGATGGAAAACCCCCAGAACCAAGTCAGTACATGCATTCCATAGTCAGACGAGGTCAAAATACTCGCTTCTGATTGGCTGTCAAAGGTCACGATATGCAATTTTTTTAGGTCAAAGGTCCATGGTAGTGAATATACGCAGTCTATACTGGAGGTCAAAGGTCAATGAGAGTCAATATACGCCCTTAATATGGGTTTTCCCCTAGTTTAGGGATAAAGTCCGTGTTCCGTTTTTTTATATTTTCGGGAAAAATCCTGATTTTACATGCACCCACCCATGACTTGATAGGCAGGCCCCGATAAGCCCGGGGACCGATATGACCCCTTTTGGATAGGGTTGATAGGAGTTTTCCCCTAGTTTAGGGATAAAGTTCGTGCTCCGCTTTTTATATTTTCGGGACAAATCCTAATTTAACATACAGCCACCCATGACTTGATAGGCAGATCCCGATAAGCCCGGGGACCGATATTAGCCCTCTTGGATAGGCTGATAGTTTTCCCCTAGTTTAGGGATAAAGTCCGTGTTTCGCTTTTTATATTTTCGGGACAAATCCTAATTTTACATACAGCCACCCATGATGGCCCTGGAGGAGCGCTTCACTTTGACACCTCACTCGACCCAATCGGTCTACTAGGGGACTCTATCGCCCCTGGAGATTGCCGGACACTGGCAAAAAACCCACGTATTTGGGACTACTTTCTGTCCGCGGAAGCAGAACGCATCACCACCAGACCGCATCACCGCGGAGGAATTCGAGGTCAAAATACTCGCTTCTGATTGGCTGTCTAAAGGTCACAATTGGATATGATACAGAGCAGTACACTTGCACTCAATGACCTTTGGTGTTGCATCATGGGAATATGCAAATTTTTTAGGTCAATGGGCTCTGAAATACGCTTACTATACTACTCCCACATCCACGCAAATCCCACATCATCACGACTCTGATCTAGTCTGTCGCAGGAGTCCTATTTTTACACTACTCAGGCGCATAATTAATTAGATGAAGAACAAGCGACGTAGAACTTCTTTTTGTGTCACACATAATTCAGTACCATGTGGTCTGGGGCCAATATAGGTACAGCGTTCTACATTATTATACGACGCACGTTTAACGTATAGGGCTATCTGTATTCAAGACAAACATCAACGCCGTATATTTACACCCACTTTACACAACTTGGCAATAAGTTGTCTAAATTCAATCTACAAGAAAAAGTCAATCTAAGTGCAGTAAGCTGTTTAGGTGACACTTTTATAGGACCTATCCCAGATGTAGCATCTGCACCTGCTCAACCTGTATATGGTATACGTTGTATAGGTCTTGCTAATGAGACACACAATTGATCTGACAAAGTAGAACACTTTTTTTTTTCCGAACACACAGACGCGCTTTGGGTGAACAGAACAACTTTCAGACCCTATGAAATCAATGCTATGCCTCTGCACGGTGACCATATTTTGGCGCGCAGAAACATTTGGTCTGCAATTTTATGTTTTCAACAGAATTTTGTTAAATCCTACACAATGGTCCGATATTTCATGAAGATAATTGAAATATACCTAAGATCTCTCTAAGTTTATATACCTGAAAAAAACAAATATCATTACGAATGATGTTACGACTCACTATTCAGCAAATCCTCCGTCTGTGCTATTAGTTGGTTGGTTGATTTGATTGAGCACTCCAGCGTATTACAATGGGTACTGGTCATACAGAGTATGCTGTGCAACCCGTTCCCTCACACCGCCCTACACATGCTCCCTCATACCAATGCCGCATAGCCATCGGTAATGCGAATTCGTCAAAGAATGTTATTGATCTCGTGAAAATGTTCAAGGCGTTCAACAATATATGGCAGGCCAAAATTTCATTTCTAACGTAAATTTTCTCCTCTATAATTCTATCATAAATCCTCATTTGCATAGATGACGAAAATAGTTTCTCAATATCTCATATTTTGCATACAGGTACTTTCAACAATTGTAGGCGCCCATTTGATTAAAATCACTGTCATTGTTGTGTATATAAGCTAAAATTCAGTTACCATAGCAACAATGATCAGCTTTATTTCTCTGAATTTTCGAATTGTCTGCAAAAATAAGAAAATTCATATTTCGGGAAATTTAAAAATCAATTTCAAATAAATTTCCCATCATAAAACGGGCCCCTACATTGGACATACTTCCCAACTAGTCAAACGTTTTTATCAATACAAGATATTAGTGTACGTTCCACCTTCCTAAATAATAATAATCTCAAACTGTGAGCCAGCCGAGAGTAAGCCAAGGGTGAGTGAGTACGTATGTGCCGTGTCCCTCTTTCAAAGGTATGCCATGCAGGGGCACTATTAATCATACGAAAAATAAGTATAGGAAATAAGACTTCCATTGGAATCTTAATTCATGTTTTAATAAATCCACCCTTGCATAAAATTAGGATTTACAATCCATAGAAACCAGTTGTCATGGTAACCATTTTGGCATAAATTATTTTAAATTTGCAGCACAGTTTTAAGTGGCCAATTGCGGTACGGAGTGGCCAGGTTGAAAAAATATCAGCCTGTTGTTAAGAAGGATATATACTATAATATCTTTGATCACAACTGGAGATGGAAAATTTTGGTGATATTTCTTCCAACTTCGACTGAAATTGTTCAAAGCAACAAGCTACGATTTATTTTTCAATGTTTATTTCACGAGCTTGGAAACAGACACTGTGTAATATCCATTTGGGAGTCCATGTTATAAACATCCTTATTCCTATATAAAATTAATTATACCTTTTGTGGACCTTTTCTTGAAACTATAGCTGTGTGAAGGTAATTCCGAGAGCATAACAAATGTTGAACTTTATTATCAAAGTTTTGCTCAGCCAACTTTACGAAGAGCCGTTTAATGGAGACGGTGTCAAATTATGTGAAAAGAAAAGATCAGTGAGTTAATTTACAACTGCAAGAATAACTAATCCTGTTGTGCTAAACTGGTTCAACGGGTTTTTAAATGTTTCACTATACATGTAAATGCCCGACAAACAAGATAAATCTAGGCTTGTGCAGTGCAGAACCTATACACTCCGAATAATCAGCTAAGCTCGTAGCTTAACCTATGTGACCACATGCAGGTGTGATACACGTTGGTCCTAGGCATAGTCATTCTTCAATTACGTTATTGTTTTTTTTTATTTACGGACGGACGGCAATTGCCCTACCTAACTTGTATCACACACGCACGTGATCACTCCGTTTTGTATTGTACTCTGCCCTTTACCGGGTGTTTGGTACAATAAACTTGAACTTTAGCAGAAGCTAATTAAAAATCAGTGAGACTGATCGATTTTTTTTCTGAGTCACCACGTCAAACTGTATCAATTTGTCGAATATTGCTCGTCACCAATAACTTTGCACCAAAGAGCATCAAATAGCCATACAGACTACAGATAGCGTTAAGCTACACAGCCCTGGAAGCATGCACCGTAGAAAAGGTGACCGGCGACAGATTCAGCACACGCTGTGTGATATGGTGACACTGACAGATGCTGAGACACACCTTAAAACCACAACAGCAGCCACCACCCAAGAATATATACCGTTGGAAATATACATATATATAAACACGAACATTCCAAAGTTCACCAGAGAGTTACCTTTCAAACTGTCAAAGTCTCTGAACTTTCACTGCAGTGGCTGCACTTACGTGATCACGAACCGGTGTGCAATCCGTTTGTTTACAAATGCGGAAGTAACTTGGAGCAAAAACCACGTGGATCTGCGTCTGAAGGCTTGGCTACTCGATCAATTTCAATTTCTTTTATTTCATTGTCACCCTTGTTCGTTTGTCATTGACCACAAATTAATTGAATGAATTAACTTCATTTAAACTTACAATATCTCAAATATTATATTGATGCACTTTGTCCGTTGTATGTCTCGATATTATTTATCGCTTAGTTATGTCTATCAGTTGGTATCACAGGTGAAAGTGCACGAAGGCGGTTCGGGCTAAAATCTAGCCTTCCTTCTTCTATCAGTTTGTCGCCGAGAATGAAAACGATAACCCAACTATGTTGTCGTGTTACGAGAAGAATGTCACAGAAATTGTGTATCGTAGGTAAGAGGAATGAAGCATACAACATAGTCCGAAATCTGTTTGGTGATCATAGTATCGTATTAGCAACTTCCTGTCAATAATGCCTGCGGTTGATAGGAACAGTTGTGGCCAAAGACAAAGTATCGTATAGTGGTGTTTGATAACAACAACAACAAAGTGGGGTCCTGTGGCAGTGTGTGTGACCGACCGATTCCCAGCCTGTAATAAAATTAAGTTGTTGTCACTTGAGCTCAGTTGAATCAGTTGTATTCAACTTCAAGCTTTGTGTGTAAAGCTGTAAAATATATAGTCTCTTCAGTGTTGTGGCATACCATTTACATTTTCATCATATTGTGGAAGTTGGAATTGCAACATTGTTACTTCGCGACATTGACATCACATTATGCATAATTGCTATCACATTGTGTAACATTGTTATCACATTCCATAACATTGTCATCACATTGTGTAACATTGTTATCTCATTTTGTAAGATTGGTACATGTACCGGTACATTGCCATAACATTATCATCACATTGTGTAACATTGTTATCACATTTTGTAGCATTGTTATCACATTACTATAACATTGTTATCACATTACCATAACATTGCTATCACATTGTGTAACTTTTTTATCGCATTTTCATCACATTTTGTGGCATTGTTATCAATTGTGTAATATTGTTTTTAACATGTGTAATTTTGTTGTCACATTGTAATTGCATTTGTAACAGTCATTACATTGACTTTTACGATATTTATCCTTTCAATGTGTGTGATAAATACTGTGAAAGACCCCATGCAATCCTGATGCAATCCACAATAATATTTTTGTTTCCGGTAACCCTAACTACCCATATATTTTGCAATCAATACAAAGGTTTGGGTACGCATTTTTCAGCAGTACTCCATGAAATCCTACACATAAAGGTCAAAAATTGAAGAAAAAAAACTAAAAGGAAAAAAAAATGCCTACCTACCTACCTACTTACCCAATTTTTCTGAAGTTGGTTAATGGAAACACAAATATTATTGTGGATGGCCTGAAGTGTAAACTTATCCTCAATAGGCCTGAAACCTGATGGCATTTTAATTCATTTCTATCCTGTGATGCAAATCCATGACAAATGGCAGGTGGGATCATAATAATGCTATTTAATTACCCTGCCACCTCCTTCTTGTAACACAACATCAATTTAATTGTCAATTAATGCAAACTCCCTGGACTGGCAAAGCCGGACGAATACATCCATTAAGCCTTAATTTGGTGTGTCGGGTCACATACAAGACTTCATGCCTTGCGGGCACACAACTGTGCATTAACAATTGAATTGAAAACAATTCATTGTGTGATTGAAAGAGAGAAAAACATCATCAGGGTTCAGGTCTATTTTTTATGGACATGTAGGCTGACTATGTTTAATTATTAATTCTGGTTATTTACAGAGCAGATACGGTTGGTCAGATGTGATTGAGAAGATGTGGTGTGACCCATAGGGAAGGTGATGAAAGCCTTGACTGGAGGATCTTGTGGAAACTTGGGTTATCTGAAGTAGTGACATAGGTTGTATGTGTGTGTTTTATTGTACATCACTAGAACACACTGGTCAGCATGGCATCGTGGCGAATCTGTGCAGCTATCATTTGCACTTATGGCTTCTTTAAGGCGATGAGACCATCTGAGCCATTCCTCTCATCATACTTGACTGGGCCAGTGGTAAACCTCAATAGTACTGCTGTGAACAACCAGATTTATCCGGTTTGGACATACTCTTACCTCGTGGCCCTAGTGCCGGTTTTCTTGTTGACAGATTTTCTACGCTACAAGCCGGTCATTGTTTTCGAGGGATTTGCGTTCATCGGGACCTGGCTAATGTTGTTGTTTGGGAGAAGCGTTCTGACCATGCAGTTCATGCAGATGCTCTATGCTATTTGCACGGCCACAGAGATCGCATATTACTCTTACATCTACGCAGTCGTTGATCAGGAGCACTACCAGATTGTTGCAGGATATACGCGAAGTGCTATATTACTAGGAAAGTTCACTGCAGCTGTCCTGGGCCAAATTTTGATATCATTGGACGTAACCACTTTTTACGTTCTGAATTTCATCTCATTGGGCAGTGTTTCGGTTGCCACAATCTTTTCCATCTTACTACCCAGTGTGCGTGGCTCAACATATTTTCAGACAGGTGGAGACAACACTAGGGAATTAAGAAACACTAGTCGGCTAAATGAGCAACAGGTAAATTTACGACAAGATGGAAACAGCAATGCAGGGTTTACCAGTAGTCAGAATCAGATCTCCAGCAATAATCAAACTGCAAATAACAAGCAAGCCACATCAAGTCAGTCACAAACCAATAAGGATGTGACAGAAAATGGACCACATCTTGAGGAATCTGCGAGCAGCAGTGATGAGGGAAATTATTCCAATAGTTATCTCCCCTTTCCAAGTGCTCACAGATATACTGACATTGACACAAGTTCTCTGGCCTGGTCCACACAAAGTGACCGTTATTCCCAGTCCTCTGTCGGATCAAACTTAGATGGTCCCTCGGAAAGCATGAAAACTGCAACGGACTATCTATCCACGGCTCAGATAGGGGGAAATCTGTCCTGCTGTGGAATTGTTAAAAATGCAATCTTGAGCTTATGGAGAGACTTTCTGGCAACTTATAGCAAGAAGATTTTGTTGGTTTGGTCGGTCTGGTGGGCGATCGCCTCCTGTGGGAATTTTCAAGTGGGTAATTACATACAGAATTTGTGGGACGATATCAGCCCACACAGGGAGAACCCCCATGATGAATACAATGGTGCCATAGAAGCCGCAGCAACCTTATTAGGTATGATTCTTGTACATACTGTATACATTGTGGAAAATATTGCTGAAATGAACCAATCAGAGCTGACCTAGTGAAACCTGGAAATAAGCATGGGACATTCTTTACACTCCCCCCTCCCCATCTCCAATAAATAAATAGACTGGTCTATCAGCATTGTTCAAGTCAACATGATCAAACTTATAATAATCAGGATGATAATGGAGTCTACCTATTTTGTTTTATATGGAGGTTATTCTAGAATGTCATCAGGCTTTTTTCAGGTTTGTATTTTGAGCCATTTTATATGCTAACTCTTTGTACATAGTACTTTTCCTAGAATGTTATATTATGTACATCCATGCTCACTCCCTAATGCTATGATAGAGGAATTTCACTGATCTAGCATAAATGCAAACAATTTACTCATACATGCCATGCATAAAACCTTCAGTGCAAGCCTACTTGACATTAAATGGAGGACTGGACATCGGTAAACAGCCTGCCTAGCAGCCTGCCCTGTCAGAGAATCCCTGGATGAAAAGAAAAACAAAAAATCTCTCTATACCTGAACAGTATTAATATACATGTACACTTTCACCATTTTAACTGTATTATTATATTGTACATATATCATCATGACCATGGAATTCATGACAAACTAATTTGATGGAAGTTTTGTGAATGTCATTAGGTGGTTTCAAATTTCAACTTTTTTCAGCTTGATTTGGATTTTTGTGCAGGAGCAATATGTTCCTTCTTGATTGGTCTCATTCCGGCGAATTGGACGGCATATGGGGAGTTACTCCTGGGCACTGTCTCGATACTGAACTGTGCCCTCATGGTCGTCATGGCTTACACCAAGGAAATATGGATTGCCTATATATTTTACATCATCTTCCGTGCTGGTTACCAACTTGTCATCACTGTAGCCACGTAAGTATATCAGCATGACCTAGCTGTTCTTAATCCTAAATTAGTCTCATAAATCTTTGTAATACTGCTAGGGCATTCAAGGACTTCATTAGTTTATTTTTCTTTAAATTTAACCTATTTTATATATTGTGAGATGTGTCTAATTGACAACATATGTAGGTTTGACGGGAAGAGTTGTCTCCCCTGTAACACCTGTTCTTCAGGACAAAGTATGTTCATCATATTTTGTCCTCCAAAATCAAACTGCTGAAACTGAGTTGAACTAAGGGCTTTAGATTACTCAAATTTGGGCACACTCTCTATTCGGCATGGCAATTTTTTTAGGCAGGGAAATGCGCCCAGATCAGTGAAAATAATTCCCTGAATTCTGGCAAAATGAGTAGGATTTGATTCAGATATGGTCAACATGAACATATCTGATTCTCAATGCAAAAAAAATATAAACAAAATAGTATTTTATTGTATTTTATTATTTTTTGTTGGTGCTCTCTAATTTGGGTGCATCCTAATTTGGATCAAGGTGATAATCTGAAGCCCTGCATTTAATGATTGGAGAGGGCTCATCCACATGAAATTTTATGATGAAACTAACTTTATGATTGGGATCGTCAAACTGGCAGTCATGTGAGGTGCACATTTTTCCTCCCTCATTGAGCATTTTGTTCTCCTAAACTGAATTTCTTCTTCTGCAGTTTTCAGATAGCCAAACATTTGGAGGTACAGAGGTTTGGTTTGGTGTTTGGATTGAACACCTTCATGGCCTTGCTCCTTGAGACCATCATTACTGCCATAGTTGTGGACAAGAGAGGGTTAAATCTCCCTGTGACTACCCAGGTATGATCATTAAATAGGCCTTTAGTATCAACAATTACCAAGCGAAGTTCATGTCTCATAATGAAGAGAGAAAATAATTAATGAGCCTTCCACACATTAGAGAGACAACAATGGACTAGCTTTTCACAAAAATATCTGGGTTGTCAAATTTACTACTATATTATGCTAACAAGAGATCAGTTGCTAAAATTTCCACTTCATTCATATTTTACATAATTATAGGACTTTCTATCAGGGATTGTATAAGAGTGGAAATCAAGTTTATTTTCATCTCACAGCACTTTTGATTGCTGGGAGGTCGACATATACATTAGAACACATTTTAGGGGATACATTCTGAGCACTTCTTACAGTATTACCTGTATATGGATGGCGCCCAGTTTCCAGAAAGTCAGATCAGTAAACATTTATTTAAGACCTGGATAAATCTAAACTCACCATGAGGTACATGTACATATGCTGTTTGATAATTTTAGACCATTCTTTTTTTTCAGTTTGCAGTAAATGGTGGATACTTTGGAGTAATGGGTCTGGTGTTTTTTACTGCTGCTATCGTGAACATTTCCCGCCGTGGTTGTGTCAGTTGTCGTGCTGAAGATGAAGTTCCATTAGATGGAACCACTTAAGGATTGAACAGTTGTGACCCTTGCAGTATTCAATTATGATTGGCTTCTGACTGGGTTTCTCCTAGTCCGAGCTTTGTGTGACTCTTCATGCCAGACGATGGGTAATTTCTGAGAGTTTGTCTGGATAGGGTTCTCTCCCATACAAAAAATGCAAAACTTTTATCTCATTCCAAATGGAAAACTGAGTCAGTTGTGGTTTCATTGAAGCAATTGAAATGAAAGTTAAGTTGTTTATACTGTAATAGATGAAGAACGGATCAGATCTTGTTAAATTTGGGCTGACAATGAAAGCAAATTCTTCATTAATAAATATGTGTGAGTTAAATGTTGTAGAACGGTCGAAAATATTTTAAAAATAATTTTGACTGGGATGAGATAGCACGAACTCATGGTCGCTCCCATTTTCCTTTTTTTATGTGGGAGAGAACTCGGACACTAGCCAGACAATCTCTCAGAAATTATCTGTCGTCTGGCATGAAGGGTAATAGGAAGCTCGGACTAGGTTTCTCCAAATACAGAAAAGAGAACCAGTACTGGCATACTAGTATAATATTGACATTTTTTTTTCTCTATATCACAAATTTCAATGTTGAAATGTCTGCATGTTGTCTTTTGGACGTTGTCTCAAAATTTGTTAGTTTTAGCTCAATTTTATGTGAATTAGCCTAGTTTTATGTGTACTATGATTTATCCTTTTAATTTGGTGCTAACGTTATTATATGAATTAGGTCTTTGGATTATGAATGCGGAAATTCTTTAATGGACGACGGCTGAATATTGAATGACGGACTAGACCCTTGTATTTGTAAAATTATGATAATTATATATATAGGATTTTGTACCTCGGCAAGTTATGTCCTTTGTACCTTGTTTGTTATCGAGCCCGTAGCTTTAGCTGCGGAAAGCTCGATATAGGTGCCACAATGATGTCCGTCTGTCTATCTGTCTGTCTGTCTATCTGCAGGACCAAGTAAATGTTAAAGTTTTGGACTTAGAAAATTTGTCCTCAGGACCAAGTAAATGTTTAAGTTTTATCCTAAGGCCTGCCCGACCGCCGGACCCTGATATTTCAGTTGCTTACATCGGGCTACACGTACATATTGAACCCATCCACTACCCGCGTGGAGCATGTCCCCACCCCTGGGACCCCAGGACCAAGTAAATGTTAAAGTTTTGGACTTAGAAAATTCCTGTCCACAGCTTCACCTATGTCTCCTCAACTAAGGCCAGCCCGACCCCCCGAACTCTGATCTATTCCAAATGCTTACATCGGGCTACACATATTGAATCCATCCACTACCCTCGGGGAGCATGTCTCGAACCCTGGGACCCCAGGACCAAGTAAATGTTAAAGTTTTGGACTTAGAAAATTCATGTCCACAGCTTCTCAGCTTCACCTATGTCTCCTAAACTAAGGCCAGCCCGACCCCCCAAACTCTCATCTATTCCAAATGCTTACATCTGGCTACACTTATTGAACCCATCCACTACCCTCGGGAGCAGGTCCGCATCCCTGTGGCACCGAGCCCCACCCCATATCTCCTAAAGTAAGCTTTGCCCGACCCCATACCCTCCTATAGTTTGGGAGCTCAGATCATCCTGTACACTTATTCAACCCATCCACTAACCCCGGGAGCATGCCCCCACCCCTGGGGCACCGAGCCCCACCCTATATCTTCTAAACTAAGCATTGCTCGACCCCATACCATCATATTTTCTCACAGCTTACATGATCCTACACTCATTCAACCCATGTGCTACCCATGGAAGCATGTCCCCACCTTCGGGGCACTGTGCCCCACCATCCATCACCTAAACTAAGCTTCGCCCAATCCTATATCCTTATATTTTCCTGAAGCTTACATCATGCTACACTTATTCAATGCATTGCCCAACTCCATACCCTCATATTTCAATTTCTAATTTTATATCTCTTATATGTGATATTAACCTGTTATTAGGCATGTGATGCAGTGTACATTGTATATACAGGCATACATACCAAATCACATACAGTATATAATTCTTTTACAGTATTTACTAATAGTTTGAGGACATTACTTTATTTCAGAAGTACAATATCAAAATAACCGGTGGGGGAATCCCCGCAGTACCGAACCCCTGTTAGTTTTTATACGCCCGCCCAAAAGGCGGACGTATTATGTGATGGCGGTTTCCGTCCGTCTGTCCGTCTGTCCGGTCTATATCTGGGACAGTTTCCTATACACAGCTCCAATTTTTGGTGAGTGGATACCCTACGGGGAGACGATGTGTCGCGTACCAAAATAAAGGTCGAGGTCACAGGTCAAAGGTCACGGGCCTAAAAACAGGAAATCACTGAAGTGTTCGTGTCCAGTCTATATCTGTGAACGTTTTCTATCCACAGTTGCAGTTTTTTGTGAGTGGATACGCCAGGTGGAGATGATGTGTCGCGTACCAAAATTGAGGTCGAGTCAGAGGTCAAAGGTCATTGTTGCCAAAAATCAGGAAATCATTGATCGTTGACAGTTTTCTATCTACAGTTCTAATTTTTGGTGAGTGGATGCCCTAGGGGAGGGACGATGTGTTGCATATTAAATATAGGCCAAGGTCAGAGGTCAAAGGTCAGTGTGATCGAAAAATCAGGAAATCATTAAAAATTTCTAATTTTTTGTGAGTGGATTCAATAGGGGGAAATGAAGTGTCATCTACCAAAATGTAGGTCAAGGTCAAAGGTCAAGGTCACTGTGACCCCAAAATCATGAAATTGTTAAAAATCATGATTTTTTTAGTCCATTGAGAAATTTCGGGGAACCGTTTTGTCATGTACCAAAATTTAGATCCAGGTCAATAGTCAAGGTCACTGACCCAGAATCAAGGTCAAAGGGCAGTGTGACCTAAAAATCAGGAAATCATTAAAAAATACTATTTTTTGTGACTGGATTCAATAGGGGGAAATAAAGTGTCGCATGCCAAAAATTAGGTCAAGGTCAAAGGTCACTGTGACCCCAACATCAGGAAATTATTAAAAATAACATTTTTTATGTCAGTAGATACATTAGGGGGACACGATGTGTCACATACCAAAATGTAGGTCAAGGTCACTGTGACCCCGAAATCGTGAAATTGTTAAAATCATGATTTTTTATGTCCATTGAGAAATTATGGCGAGCAATTTGTCATGTAACAAAATTTAGGTCAAGGCCAATAGTCAAGGTCACTGTGACCCCAGAATGAAGATACATTGTGTCAGTAGATACATTAGGGGGACATGATGTGTCACGTACCGAAATGTAGGTCAAGGCCGAATGTCAAGGTCACTGACCTCCAAAATCATGAAATTAAAAAAAATCTGATTTGTTTTTTAGTCCATTGATACATTGAGGAAAGACGATGTGTCGTGTACCAAAATTTAGGTCAGGTCAAAGTTCAAGGTCACTGTGACCCCAAAATCAGGAAATTATCAAAAATAACTTTTTTCTGCCAGTAGATACATTAGAGGGGCATGATGTGTTACATACCAAAATGTGGGTCAAAGGTCAAGGTCACTGTGACCCCAAAATCAAGAAATCATTAAAAGTCACATTTCCATATGCCTGTCGAAGACGAGGTTGTGTAATGCAATGTTGCATTCTGTCCATTCATCCATTAACACTTGTTGTCCATGTGATATCTCCAGTTTCAAGGTACATGTATGATTGGTACCAAACATTGAGTATACCTCACTCGCATGACAGAAGAGGAGCCATACATTTTGAGATCAATTTGTCAAAGGTCAAGGTCACAGTCCCCCAAAACTGAATCAAGTTTAGCTGACGATATGTGTTAGGTTGGAATATTCAGAGTTCTCTTCCCTACATGTATATGGCATTTGTCCTGTGGAGTTGTCTTTCATGTTTGGAACAGCTACATTTAGTTAAACTGATTGTGAAATAAAAGCCATACATTTACTAATTCAATGGGGAGAGGGGTACTTCATACCTGTTTATTAACTCACTTTCTTCTTCCTTCGTGAAAAATTCTCTCGGCTGAGAGGAATCCATTTCCAGGAAAACTACCATTTTCTTGTGTTTGACTGGTCGATTTCAGTGTGGGATATGTGAGCTCTCGGCTCTTGCTTCAAGGTCAACTAATTATCAAGAGTTAAGCCCATTTTAGTTTATCATTCAATATAAGATGTGATATATGTTACATTCTCAGAAGCACAAAATTGTAGACCTTTCTCTGGATTGCTAACTACCAATCGGAATCCAGGCTATTAAACAACCTTGAAATGTGAACCAATGTAATTCCAGATATACGGGCGTATATTGAAGCCCCTTGGGCTCTTGTTAATTTTGTGTCGCCTTAAATGAAGGACGCCATTTCCTTAAATTTTGCTATCAAATTCTGGTTGACCCTAAACCTTTTGCATAACCATATCTGTGTGCACACATTTAACTTACGATATTAATTAAAAGTGAGTTTGAATTAGTTTGTGACGTCTCAGTTTTTACCACTGGTGCACATTATTATGGAGCATTACAGTATGATAGGACACAGTTGTCATTGTATTCTCTCATTTGCATACAAATGTGAAGGTTTATCACAGTGCTGGTGTCCCATTGCATACTGGAAATGATAGATTTACTCCAACTATTGCATTGTTATTAGCTTTGCTTGTTCATATATCATCGCACAAAGTTACACCAAGAACGTGCTCCAAATTGCACACATACATGAACATGTATTCATCAGATCTATGCAATGAGATGTGTAAGCTTACTTTCGAAAAAAAATGTAATCTTTATTGGTAGTTATATAATATAGTTCCTCCTTCAATCCAACCTCAACATCACTAATATAAAAATCATATTTCTTAATAAATGTATTATTTTAAATGATGTGCATTGCCAATGATGTGCCACCTCAAATGATGTGCCACCCTGAAGGGCTCGATCTTTTTGCGAAGCTGCATGTTTTTCAACTTGACCAATGGTTGAACCAACACCAGAAAACACTTTATCAGAAAATTCACAACCTGCATGTATCTCTTATAGCATCCAATATTGTATTACTGCTAGTCAAACTGTAGTCTGAGCTTCTCAGCCACAGGATGGATAATTTCTGACAGATTGTTTGGTTGGTGCAGAGTTCTCTCCCTCCAAAACTTGCAAAATGCGAGTGACCACGGGAGACCACCTCCTCATCCCATTAAAAAAAAAATTGTAT
Organism: Hanleya hanleyi; assembly: GCA_036873755.1. Taxonomy (NCBI): domain Eukaryota; kingdom Metazoa; phylum Mollusca; class Polyplacophora; order Lepidopleurida; family Hanleyidae; genus Hanleya; species Hanleya hanleyi. The sequence continues at coordinate 118,183 of JAVTVY010029308.1, forward strand.
ATATTCGGCCGATCTACAACTTTTAACTTGCATACATTTTTTGATGAATAATTTCCCTCATTTGTCGGCCAAAATTTAACAAAATCTGTTTCATTCTTCTTGTATTAAAGTATTAACATCTTCACTTTCATTTCATTTGCTTCAACGAAACCACAACAGACCCAGTTTACCATTTGGAATGAGGTAGAAGTTAAAAATGCTAAAACTTGTGAAGAATATGACGGATCTTGTTAAATGTGGTCTGATAATGAAAGGAAATTATTTATTGATGAATATATGCTAGTTAAGTGTTGTAGAAGGGCCAAATACATTTTTTAAGATAATTTTTACTGGGATGAGGTCTCACGACCGTGTGGTGGCTCCCATTTCTGACCCTAGGCAGACAATCGGTCAGAAATTATCCATCAACTGAAGGGTCATGGGAAGCTCGGACTAGTCAAACTGGTAGAGGATATGGTTATTCCTGTGAAGTATCATAAGTGGTTGCTGGTAACTATTCTAACAGAGAAATCATGACTATTTGGGAGTGTCTAATATTGAGGATTACAAGGAAAAAATAAAGGCAGAAATAAAGGCAGACCACTCTGTGGAATAAGGTTAGGTGCGACATTATACTTCAAACAACAACCAACCAACTATTCTGTGGAATGTTGTTGGTGTGCATGCAAATCAGAAATTGTTTTGTCCAGAATTGTTAACATCAATGGTTATTTTAGGCACATGCAGTTAGTGTGAGAAAGTTTATATTTTAGGGCAAGGGCGAAGCCCGCGCCCTAAAATTTATACACTTTCTCACACTAACCATGCATAAAATAACAATCGAGCATGCCTATGAAAACATCATTTCTATTCTATTGCATTACCAAAATTGATTATCAACATAGATTATAATAAAGGGTTGAAAACATATTTTTAACTTTGACAACCTTTCTCCCCTTTTTTGAAAAACTTGTACACTGATATTGGTACGATGCTCCCGTCTCCGTTGGCATCGTGCCAATGTCCGTGGAGGAGTTTATGTGATCTCTCAAATGGAGAGTTACTCTGTCCGCTGAGCCAGGCTCTGTGGAAATACTTGCATTTAGGTCTATTTGTGTCGCTTTGTTAATCAATTTCACCACAAAAACAGCAGTTAAACTTGAGAAAGAAATTCCATCTTGTAATTTATTTGTGTGTTTATTTGATTATATGAAGCAGATGACACCTTCCTCTCCCACGTTGTAAAATATAGAATCTCCCAATGAACACCAGCACTAAAACACTCAATAGTTGCATGGTTAGCAAGGTGTTATAGACACAAGTGTTATGGAATATCAGGTTTAGAAAATATATGTTCACAAAATGTGGTGCTCGAATTGCAATGTGAAAATGGCCAGTAAAACTTAAGTGTAACACAGGCATTTTTATATTATTGATGCAGAGATAGCAATTCTTACATATTCTGTATTTGCTCAGTCATTTTACCCCTCAGTCAAAGTGGTCCGAGGGATATTGTTATTGTCTGCATTGTCCATCCATGTCTGACTGACTGACTGTCATCATATATGCTGTCACAATAACTTCTTGAAGATTTTCATATCACCAGCTGATGATGCAGAATTCTATATTGAAGATAACCTGCATGGTCAAGTAAAATAGGTTCCAGCTGCAGAAGAATAGGTGTTGAAGGAGCATTGTTAGTTCTCCGAATTTCTTAATGTACACCACATATGCATGCGGTTATAACCAAAACCTGAATGAATTTTTAAGGCAAACTGATTATTAATTCGCAAACAAAATAGGTAGTGTATTTTCAATTATTATGACAGACATGAACTGTGATAATGCTGGACCAGGTTATTTCTGTTTTCATTGGGAGAGCAATTCTATGCATTTGTGTGTGTGTTGGGCGGGTTGTGTTGCTTTACTTTTCAGACGTGCATGGTGACGAGATTGTTTCATTCATCCCTAAAAGCATGAATACATTTTTGGGATATTCAAGCACATATAATTGGGTGTTGCATTCCTTACCTTCCAGTGACAGGGAAACTGGAGGTGTTTAGTGAAACGTTACATCGGGTTATAACCAGCTCATTTTGTAGATGTAACTCCTCCTTCCTCCAAATCCTTGTGGTTTCAACATTACGACATTCCCATTTCCTGTAATGAGTCCCCACCTAATTACAATGGTACTCTTCCGCTTGTGTATTTTATCTGATGCTTTTAAGAGTGAATTTCTCCAGCATCTTCCTGATATAACCGTCACAGTATTGGTCAGTGCGCCATAACGTCGTACACAATCTTAGACAGGGCTCGCTATGAATTTAAGTCTGTGAAGTCGTTTTTTACTCGCTGGCAATGGAAAACTTGTAGTCTCCATGAAGAATGTTATAGTAAACACCATATTGCAGTGACTAATGTTAGATTAACACTAGCAAGTTTAACAGTTCATCTCTCATGGTGTAAACCTCTGCTAGGTGAAATGTCAACGTTCTTTAGAAAAGTTTACAATTTGATAATCAGGGTAGATTAACACTTGTCCTCGAGATTGAATGTACCTCAGTACGTAACTGACATATTTTCAAACATTCCTCTTCAGTAACTGTATTGGCTTATGACTGAATGATGTGTTAGAGGAGCTTGTGTTTCTGAAATGAGAGATCAAACACTGTTCGTATACTAACGAGACTGATTGATGACCTTATCTGATAATGACTCTTAAAACCTGTTTATCCTTGGTGACTAACTAATACAAGAGTTTCATGTTTGAGAGAATTATAATAGAGTGAAATAGATTTTGGGGGACGAGAAGAGTGGCATATTTAATACAATACATTGATATCATTTAGGGAGTTTTTACAGATTTATGATGTGGTCTTGTACAAATATAGTTATCATCAGAGAGACCGCACGCGAGATAATTTCCAACTCCTTGCGAAATAAAAAACAATAGGTACCGTATTGTAAGCCCGATCACATGCACATGTACAATGAATACACACTCGTGTAAATTTGCCCAATGTGCAAAATAGAATACACGTGTACAAACTGCATGCACGCAACTGCACACGTGTGTATATTTGCATGGAGAGTAAATTTGCATCTGGTCCGGAGGTTGAGCCATATTACACATGTGTAAATTTGCACTGTATCCAAATCTGGTCATGTGAACGCATAGCAAATATGAATACTATATATTTGGAGTAAAACAGATAATACTTTTTTAATGAATTGTTGAAAAAAATGTTTAGTGGAACATTTATGCCCCATGTCCCCATAAATTATCACCGCCAAATATAATATTTTTCATGACAATGAATTTTTCATCGTACCCCGCTTTTGGGCATGGCAATATTTGACCTTTGATATAGTGGCTGAAATATCATTAGGCTTCTTTTGACTTACAAGGGTGAGCCACCTGTAACATTGGATGAATGTAACTTGAATTATTGTGCATAAAATGCTTAATTCTATTAAATTCAAGGTGACTGACGTTTGACCTTTGAACCGATACGTTCCATTATGATTTGTATCTTGTTTTGTACTCCTGTTATCCATGTGAACGCTTAGCAATTTTTTCATTTACACGTGTAAGTAAATATGCACACGTGCAAATAAACACACTTGAGTAAATTTTGTGTTTTCGGCTGTAGTGTCAGAAATATAAAACCAGGACTTTTCATGTACATTTATTCAAGTGTCCATTAACTTTCTAATCCAGTTTTAAGTATATATACAAGTGCTCTTATTGTGTGAATAAATGCTAGGTGATGTGTGATGCTCGGTATGATTGTCACGTCAGCGTATGTGATTGTGCGAAGATCGTCGGGAAAGTGACGGGGATTTGCATGTGACGTCTTCCAGTTTGTCAATGCGTATTTATTTATCGCATTTGCTTCAAGTGTTTGAGAAGAGGACGCAGGAATGGAGTGCATATTTCATTTGGTTTAAAATATTGATCTGCTATACGCTATATGAGAGTATATTGTTTTGTAGCTTGTCTATATAATATATGAATATTGATCTGCTATACGCTATATGAGAGTATATTGTTGTGTAGCTTGTCTATATAATATATGAATATTGATCTGCTATACGCTATATGAGAGTATATTGTTGTGTAGCTTGTCTATATAATATATGAATATTGATCTGCTATACGCTATATGAGAGTATATTGTTGTGTAGCTTGTCTATATAATATATGAATATTGATCTGCTATACGCTATATGAGAGTATATTGTTGTGTAGCTTGTCTATATAATATATGAATATTGATCTGCTATACGCTATATGAGAGTATATTGTTGTGTAGCTTGTCTATATAATATATGAATATTGATCTGCTATACGCTATATGAGAGTATATTGTTGTGTAGCTTGTCTATATAATATATGAATATTGATCTGCTATACGCTATATGAGAGTATATTGTTGTGTAGCTTGTCTATATAATCAGTATATGAATCGATTATACTGTTTATGTGCACAACACATAGAGATATTACTTGTGAAATAAAATGTATGTACAAACGCTATTTTATAATATGTGTTGATGTATATATCATTCCCATTATGTCTCCCATTCCTATTATGTCTAGTATACTAGAAAATCCATCTTCACACGTCCAGGTAAACTCTAAATCCTCCGGCGCAGATCGAACGATACACTGGGTCGCGAGGATGTAGAAATCCATGCAGTCAGATGTCTGAATGCGTGCTCAATGCAAACGATGTTACATCGTAATTAGGTTACAAACTCTGACAATGGGAGAATGCAGCGTGCATGGTTACAACAGGACTATGTTATCTCCTTTAATAAACTGCTCAGGCCTAAGAAAGAATTACACGCACGCACCTCAGTTCCTTGTCCATCTAACTATTTCCTTGTGCTCGGGGCCAATTCCGTGTACATGGACCAGAAATCCCTGAAGGATTCCACGGCCGTGGACAAAGTTCCGTAGACTCTCACCAGTTCATCCCCGAAGTCGGTATATTGCTGGAAATTTGTCCGAGCGCATGGAACTCTGTACGCGGGTGTGGAATACTTCACGAGCGTAAGAAATGGATGGGGCGAGCGGAGCACCAGGATTTCTGGTCCATGCACACGGAATTGGCCCTGAGCACAGGGAAGTAGACAGATGCACAAGGAACTGGGGTGCGTGCGTGAAATTGTTTCCTATGCCTGATAGCTGATAACGGTCTGATAACGTATAGTATTTAAATCGATTAGCTGATAACGGTCTGATAACGTCTAATATTTAAATCGATTATTTTCCAGAATAAAATACCAAATACCTCTCTCCATATCAGAAATGCGCGTATTTGCACTGACGACTACAGTGCTCATTTGAAAGTTTACCTCATTATCAAATCATACTAATTTATCGTAGAATTTTGTCACATGACACACACTATTATATTACCTTCCGATCACTTAATTTTCACCTGTAAGCTGTACTATCGATACGATAAGTTCTTGCTATTCCAGAACGGTTTAAGCTATTTGATCGTCATTCACGTATTTTGTAAAGCCTTTATGATATTGGGACATGAATATTCCTTGCACTGGACCCCACCAGGGCATAGGCGCACACCTTTGTCAGCCGATTTAGACATTGAAGGCATTTCAATAGGTGAGAGAATGGTGTCGTTTATCAGCCTGTATTGACTGAATTCTTCTTCACTTGTGCTTTCTAAATGACGTTTAACCCCTATTTCACTTCACAAAACTCACTCGTAGTAACGTGTAAACATCTGATTTCAATCTACGGCACCAGTCTGTTCTCACAACAATGTAAACCCTGCCATGTATTTAAGCCTAAGTACCGATACTCGTGTCCGTCCGAGGACAATTTATCCGCTCTATTTACACGATTTCGCGGTAAATTATACATTAACTATATTAATAATTATTATAGTTATGCATTTACACGCAGGACAAATCTATATAATATTTCATTATATAGGCCCATCTACGCGGAGTGACACGATTATGAATTCAACCGAAAGGTCCAAGCATGAAAATCAATGTTTTCCTTGTGGAATCCAGTGGACTTGGTGAGGATTTCAGTTTACAGAAAATTTCTGCCAAGCACACGATTTCCTCAACTCTAATTTCTTAACGTAATTTCTTCAGTGTGTTCTATTTCAATATAAAGTTCGGAAAGAAATGTTGTTTGAGGGAGTCTAACCCGCCTAGCGGTGTTAGAATTTTAAACAGAAGGTTTGAATATATGGTGCATTGAAAACAGTTGAACTAAAGGCTGTCAGTCAAGGTGGTTTCCAAAATTAAGGTAGGTCCTCTTCCAATTTAAATTAACAAACAAAGGCATTTTGTCCGCAAGGTATTTTACTGATCATTTTACTGCTTTTCTCTCAGTGCATCTGTCCGTCCGTCTGTGCGGATTTCGTGAGCTAACGGTTATAGATATATATTTGGTTGGGATGTGTTTACTAATGAGTTGACTTTCTGATTAAATAAGACTGATTGTTTTCGAGCAACATGGGCGTTGTCAATTCTTGTCCATTTCTGTTAAGCTTTGCTCATTTCCCACAGCCTAAACCTTTAAAGTTGCAAATTTATGAGAGAAAGAGACAACAAACTATGGACAGATCTCTTTCACCTATGATAATGAGCGCCGTCATTTTGGGGACTATTTCTCCCTCGATTCCCTGCATCAGATTCAAGTGATAACGAAAATCTACAAGAGATTGTCCAAGTCCAACGTGCAAACCCGGAACAATTAACTCGTATACGACTGGGCAACACATAGGGTCTTCGAATTCCGTTGTCAAATTCCACCAAAAGCCAACTTGTGGTTGAACTTTAGAACAAGTAAACCCAGTATGTCAATGATGTTTACTTGTCAATTCGGACCGGTATCCAGCTTCTAACTTACAGCTGAACCAGCGCTAACAGAACACACCAATTCTGACCGGTATCCGGCTTATAGCTGAACCAACACTAACAGAACACACCAATTCTGACCGGTAACCGGCTTATAGCTGAACCAACACTAAAAGAACACACCATTTCTGACGTATAACCGGCTTAGAGCTGAACCAACACTAACCGAACACACCAATTCTGACCGGTAACTGGCTTATAGCTGAACCAACACTAACAGAACACACCAATTCTGATCGGTAACCAGCTTATAGCTCAACCAAAACTAACAAAACACCAATTCTGACCGGTAACCGGCTTATAGCTGAAACAAAACTAACAGAACACACCAGTTCTGACCGGTAACCGGCTCATAGCTGAAACAAAACTAACAGAACACACCAATTCTGACCGGTAACCGGCTTATAGCTGAACCAGAACAAACAGAACACACCAATTCTGACCGGTAACCAGCTTATAGCTGAACCAACACCAACAGAACACACTAACAGCAGACACAAATTCTGACCGGTAACCGGCTTATAGCTGAACCAAAACTAACAGAACACACCAATTCTGACCGGTAACCAGCTTATAGCTGAAACAAAACTAACACAACACACCGATTCTGACCAGTAACCGGCTCATAGCTGAAACAAAACTAACAGAACACACCCATTCTGACCGGTAGCCAGCTTATAGCTGAACCAAAACACACCAATTCTGACTGGTAACCAGCTTATAACTGAAACAAAACTAACAGAACACACCAATTCTGACCGGTAACCGGCTCATAGCTGAAACAAACTAACAGCACACACCAATTCTGACCGGTAACCAGCTTATAGCTGAACCAAAACTAACAGAACACACCAATTCTGACCGGTAACCGGCTTATAGCTAAACCAAAATTAACAGAACACACCACTACTAGCCGGTGACCGACTTAGAGCTGAACCAAAACTAACAGAGCACACCAGGTTTGATCGGTAACCAGCTTATAACTGAAGCAAACCTAACAGAACACAACAATTCTGACCAGTAACCGGCTTATAGCTGAAAGAAAACTAACAGAACACACCAATTCTGACCAGTAACCAGCTTATAGCTAAACGAAAACTAACAGAACACAACAATTCTGACCGGTAACCTCCTTATAGCTGAACAAAAACTAACAGAACACACCAATTCTTACCGGTAACCGGCTCATAGCTGAACCAATGCTAACAGAACACACCAATTCTGACCGGTAACCAG
>JAVTVY010029309.1:0-13129 GCA_036873755.1 Hanleya hanleyi
CTCGTGTCGATGTAATTTGGACGATTCTTTGAACACCCGATGGCATTGGGCACAACTGTAAGACTGGGCGTACTGGCTCATATTGTAGATCAGCGAAAAATGACTCACGCCATTGTAGTCGAAAACATTGACTTTCATCGTAGAAGCATACCGTTCTGTTGAACGACGAACCAATTCAGCCACAAATGTATCCTCCTCGCATCGTAATCAGTATACAAAGATATTGATGTTGAACAGTGTTTCCACGTCATCCAAATTCTTGAACGGGACTCCACGGAAGTGCCGCTCATCCAAGTCTTGCTGCTCTAAATACTGTTCCCAATAGTGATTGACCACTTTGTCACAAGCCTGGGGGTCACACTCGTCCACATGCACGGCCAAACACCGAAACAGACATTTCCGGTCTTTGTAGGGCCCATGTACCCCCCGCGTTAATGCATACAGTCCGGGTCGATGAAGCAGCCAAGGTAGTACAGGAGCACCGATAGGATGATCTCTCATTTTCGTGACGAAAAATGTGACGTTGGTCACCATTTCCACAAGCCATTGGGTATTGGGGCGTTGCAACCGGGCCCATTCCAATGGATCCAACGTAGTCAATTGGTCGATGAGTGGCTCCAGGGAAATCGCATCCGTCACCGTGAACGGCTGGTCAAACACATAGGTATTATTGCTGGGATAATAATACCGCACCTGATCCGTCTCCTTGTGCCGTAAAATGTACCCGAATGTCATATTCAACTTGAACGCTGTCACCTGATCTGTGAAAATGTTCTCGGCATAGGTAGACAGATACGTGAGGTCCTGCAGACGACGGTCACGGTGAAAACAATGGCGTATGGTAGCCCAGTGTCGTTGATAAATTTCCCTCACACGCTCGTCTTCAGGCAAGACTTCAACCGGAGGTGCTGCTGGGTCCCATGGAAAATCTTCTCCACGTCTCATGCTTTCTCTCCTCCTCCTCCTCTCATCCAAACACGCTGGTCAGGCAGGCTGGTCAGGCAGGCAGGCAGGCAGGCAGGCTGGTCAGGCAGGCAGGCAGGCAGGCAGGTCAGGCAGGCAGGCAGGTCAGGTAAGTCAGAGAGGTACGCAAGGTAGTGCAATGAATACACCCAATCCACTAAAAATCACCTCCTTTTATACGTTTTTCTGATGCCATCACCGCCATGTTGTATTACAACATGGCCGCCAATGCCCCCATCTTGTATTACAACATGGCCGCCAATGCCGCCATCTTGTATTACAACATGGCCGCCAATGCCGCCATCTTGTATTCCGCCATCTTGTATTACAACATGGCCGCCAATGCCGCCATCTTGTATTACAACATGGCCGCCAATGCCGCCATCTTGTATTACAACATGGCCGCCAATGCCGCCATCTTGTATTACAACATGGCCGCCAATGCCGCCATCTTGTATTACAACATGGCCGCCAATGCCGCCATCTTGTATTACAACATGGCCGCCAATGCCGCCATCTTGTATTACAACATGGCCGCCAATGCCGCCATCTTGTATTACAACATGGCCGCCAATGCCGCCATGTTGTATTACAACATGGCCGCCAATGCCGCCATTTTGTATTACAACATGGCCGCCAATGCCGCCATCTTGTACACCGCCATCTTGTATTACAACATGGCCGCCAATGCCGCCATCTTGTATTACAACATGGCCGCCAATGCCGCCATCTTGTATTACAACATGGCCGCCAATGCCGCCATCTGGGTACCACACTTGACCTCAGTGACCCCTGTGGCGTCATAGTTACATCCGGGTGAAATGTCGTTCCATTTAGCCTTTGTACACTACTTATATATAAAATGAAAGTAGTTAAAAATCCCTTGGTTGAAAAGTGTTCAAAACGCTTTAAATGTGCGTACGAAACCGATAAATATTTCCAGTATAAGAACTGCGAATGGCGCTTGTTTTACCAGTATTGGTCATCGCTGCATTTACTGTTTAGACTCTTATGATGTTGTTTGCGTAGATAAATCGAGGTGTAATGACGATGTATCTGTTTGTTGTATAACATGAGTTTCTAATTACAAATACAACCATTTTTGTTTAGTACAATAAAATATTGTATGTACGATGTGTATTACCTAACAAAACCAAATAAGATATATAAAAAAAAATCAGTGTTTGTTCTATGCGATTTAGTGTTAAGTCCAGCCACGATCAGCACAATCTTAATGAATTATCAGTTTCATATGACATCCGCCTTTCTTTTTCGATAAAAACGCGGAAATGGCCGCGTTCGGCACCCACAACTTCAAATAATCCAACTTACGCATCGATGGACGAATTGGTCTTTTCTTTCAGAGGAGTTAGAAGTTGAATTTGACGAAAAATTACGAGACTATGGGTAAATCAGATCACCAATATTTTAGGGGGGGGGGGAGAGTGACCTCTTCTATTTCGATTCTACGTTGACTTTTTTACAAGCGTTGATCAGCATTAATTACAAAACTTGATTTCAAATGTTCCAGATGTATATGTTCACCAGACAGCGAATATCACTGCTTTATTTATTAGATTCTTATGTCGATCTTTTAGCCAATGTTTATTATTTTAGCCCATATACAATAAAACTTATCGGTCTATCTCTCTGTGTTATCTGTGTAATCTTTGTGGTATGCCGCTGGTCCCTATAGTATTCATGAATCCGCCTGATAATAACTAGAGTTTAGCGGCGAGCTCTCTTGTGTTGGAAGTACGATTATCACCGTATGAATATGCATGATTATGAGACATGCGCAGTCATGTATTTCGCTCTATCGCTCTATCGCCATCGCTCTATCGCCATCGCTCTATCGCTCTATCGCTCTATCGCCATCGCTCTATCGCTCTATCGCCATCGCTCTATCGCCATCGCTCTATCGCTCTATCGCCATCGCTCTATCGCTCTATCGCCATCGCTCTATCGCTCTATCGCCATAGCTCTATCGCCATAGCTCTATCGCTCTATCGCCATCGCTCTATCGCTCTATCGCCATCGCTCTATCGCTCTATCGCTCTATCGCCATCGCTCTATCGTTCTATCTCGCTCTATCGCCATCGCTCTATCGCTCTATCGCTCTATCGCCATCGCTCTATCGCTCTATCGCCATCGCTCTATCGCTCTATCGCTCCATCGCTCTGTGTTTTGACGTACGATGGCGAAGTGACGATGGCCCTTCTCTATGATGGCCGAGAAGGGACACGGTTTCCACGAGCAGATTTGTAGACCCGCCCTCTACATCGTGGACAAATCGATCGATTTATATAGTTTTTCAGTGATGACTTGTCAGCATGAGTGCCACATTTGTAAAGGTGAAATGCGAACTGTGTGTGCGACTTCTACCATCAGACCAAACAAGAGAATGATCTGTTTCACAATTTTATTGGGCTCAAGGTGAATGTGCGCATGATATAGACATACTGTATGATGGCCGAGAAGTATGATGGCCGAGAAGGGACATCGATGTATTGTGTTAATGAATTTGGACCGACACACGAAGGCAGGATGCGAAGTCAGGATGCGAAGGACGAAGGCAGGATGCGAAGCGCGAAGTCAGGATGCGAAGTCAGGATGCGAAGCACGAAGTCAAGTTGCAAAGTCGCGAAGGCGGGATGCGAAGTGGCCAAGTCAGGATGCGAAGCGCGAAATCAGGATGCGAAGCGCGAAGTCACAATGCAAAGACTGGAAGCGAAGCGCGAAGTCAGGATGCGAAGGCAGGATGCGAAGCGCGAATTCAGGATGCAAAGGCAGGATGCGAAGCCAGGATGCGAAGCGCGAAGTCAAGATTCGCATCCTGCCTTTGCATCCTGGCTTCGCGACTTCGCATCCTGACTTCGCATCCTGACTTCGCGCTTCGCGTCCTGAATTCGCACTTCGCATACTGCCTTCACATCCTGACTTCGCGCTTCGCATTTTGGCTTCGCTACTTGGCATCCTGCCTTCGCGACTTCGCATCCTAACTTCGCGCTTCGCATCCTGACTTCGCATCCTGACATTGCGCTTCGCATCCTGGCTTCGCCACTTCGTATCCTGCCTTCGCGACTTCGCATCCAGCCTTCGTCCTTCGCATCCTGCCTTCGCATCGTAACCTCGCGCTTCGCATCCTGCCTTTGTCCTTCACATCCTGACTTCGCATACTGCCTTCGTGGGTTGGCCCAGATTCATTAACATAATACAACGATGTCCCTTCTCAGCCATCATACGATTTATATAGTTTTTGAGTGATGACTTGTCAGCATGAGTGCCACATTTGTAAAGATGAAAGGCGAACTGTGTGTGAGACTTCTACCATCAGGCCAAACAAGAGAATTATCGATATGTTTCACAATTTTATTGGGCTCAAGGTGAATGGGCGCATGATATAGACATACTGGGATCGATTTGTCCACGATGTAGAGGGCGGATCTACAAATCTTCTCGTGGAAACAGTGAACCGGCAACACCCCACGGTGGGAGGGGAAACAACCCTCTGAGAGAGGAAAGTGCATTCTGGGATACAATGTAACCACGTCCCGGAGAGGTTGAGGCGAACGAAGCAGGTAATGGAAAATGACAGCTGGAGGTCTTTTGAAGTTTTGAGAGTTGTCGTTTCCCGATGTTCCTGCATTATGTCCTATTGAATAATACACACCTCAGGGATTGCTTTAATGTACATTTCATGTGTCCTACTGTTTTCGTGATCCCGTAAGAGTGGGTACAATTTCCCGATGGTCATCAGAAACGTACAGTACATGTGTTCGGAGTTGAAATTAGCGCAAGAACTGAATGGAACCAGCTGTTATAACGCAGCAGGTGATGCAGATATCCCTGCAGATTAATGGCAGATCATCTTGTGAGAGGTATCACACTAATTTCTGACAGAAACTCGATCTGACCCAGGACGCCCATGTAGAGAGGAGCGTTACGCCCTCTGTATGAGGAAGGGTCTGGTCGGCTGTCCCCAACACTGACACTGTGACGTAGTTAAAGATTCATATCGTCTCAATTCCCTCACCGCTACAACGCATACTTTTCTATGGTGATTTACAAACATAATTACCGTGCACTTTCCTTTATACCTTCGCGCACTATTGGACATCATTTTCATTAAAAGGATGGTGCGCGACAAATAAAAATACAGAAATGGCCGGCTAGATGGTCTTTCGTCGGCCATATATTAATTACAACCGTTAAAATTATCCATATGGAGCCCCAAATCGAGGGTAAAGAATGTGGGCATTTTCAACAATGTAAATTCTCTGTAATATACAGGTATGTCGTTATGGTATTTTTTATTTAAGGCGCACTATCTTTTCAATGAAAATGATGTCCAGTAGTGCGCAAAGGTGAGGGTAAGTGCGCGATCGACAAATGTGTTTGCAAAACCACCATGGAAACGTATGTATTGTCAGCATGGCGGTGAGGGTAGTGAGAATATACCACTGCGTTAATCAGGGGTCAGAGATATTTTAGCTAGGGTTAACTGGTACGCTTTCTACTGTATTTTCTGGGGTTTCGGGTAGACCTAGGGATGTACTGGCGTCATCCGAGGATATTCTCATGTGTTGAGGGGTTTTGGGTCCCAAGCTTTTCTTGGGCACGAGTATCTTTCGTAAGCCTGTAGAAAGTTACGAAAAATGAAGGAGAGACTAGAATAAAGTTCTAGAGTGTATAACTCTCTTCAAGCATTATATGGGAAATTTTAAAGAATGTTTAATTGTGGAACAACTGGATTTCAGTCAAGAAAAACACAGCTAGAGTGCGTGTACAAGAAATATGCTGAAAATATGGCGAATGGCAGCTATCTACTCCCTCATCACTAACTGATCCCCAAGACCCATTCTCCACCCGGATTCCTCAACGTTTCAGGGATCATTTTCCCTACTACTGTCCGTCCCTGTACAAAATCACTTTGACCTATGCTTCATCTTCGTCGGTGTCGGGCCTTACAACAGACTGGTATATTCTGGATAAGAAGCTGCACTCCGTTAACATTCACCTCGTTTTACAACGAGTCGTTTTCTTACACCTGACCGTTACACGGATCACTGGCACATTACTTTGGGCAGCTGGATTCCTAGCACACTGGAATATAGCTAGAACTGAATGTCTAAGTTCACCGCTATGTTATTTGAGTTGGACGCGATAGCTTAGATATGATAGCCGCCGCCTTGCAACGGTAGGACCCAGTTTCAAGCGAAGCCTGTAATCAATTCGCGGCTTACCAAGACATAAAACTGCGATCACTCTTTGTCCCCTTCCGCTTCAAATACCACCTTCCTTTGCGCTATATATCACCCATAATATTAGTTAGACACCACTTCTACTCACGATCACATAGGCCCGGTAGCGGTTTTCAACAAATACCGGAATCTAGGAAAAGCACAGACTCGTACCTCGCCCTCTTCCGAAATCCGAACCTCCACCAGATATCCACGAACGCAGCTGTCTGCTGCAACATGGACAGCAAGACTCCGCCGGGGGGTAGAAACGACTCCTTTTCACTCCAACAAAATCCGCCCAGCGAGCGAGTTTAAGAAAACGTCCCACACACTCAGCATATGTGATGATTAGAAATGGTGTCTAACTAATATTATGGGCGATATATAGCGCGAAAGAAGGTGGTATTCGAAGCGGAAGGGGCAAAAGTAATGGCATCGCAGTTTTATGTCTTGGTAAACCGCGAATTGATTACAGGCTTCGATTGAAACTGGCTCCTACCGTAGCAAGGCGGCGGCTATCATATCTAAGCTATCGCGTCGAACCCAAATAGTCCAATATCATAATAACCCTTTATTCACTTTCTACCACTATGCTTTGTTTATAATACTTTGTAATTCGTTGCCTCACACTAACATCTCAGAGATTGAATCAACGCATCTTTTCTGTTTATTCTTAACTTTGGGATATAACAAACCCTTTGGGGTTTTCTCCCGCCACCCTAATATTTGCGAAACTCATACTTTGTGATATATTGTAACTTCTGCTTTTTTCTTTATATATGTTGTATTTTGGATGGTGAATAAATGATACCAAACCAAACCAAACCAAACCAAATAACATAGCGGTGAACTTAGTATTCATATCTAGAATATAGCATGTACAAATCAGAAGGTGTCGGTGTTTAATATGTGTTTTCTTAGTTATTCAATTCGACAAATATTATTGCAAAATTTGCATGATGCTATTATCATCCTACCAAGTTGTCCAGTATTTCTTCTCCGCTGTTTCACCCTATTCAATGACACGCCATATTTTCTTTTTCTGGCAGCGCGTGTTCCTGGAATAAGAAATGGTCATTTTGCAGGCCTTATTCTCTCGAAAATACATGATAGAAGATATTTTCTACATCACAGTGGGATACCATTAACTCACATGGAACTAGAAATATAGAGCAAGTGATACACACTCAGAAACTGGAATCTTCTGGAATGCATCCCACAGAACTCACTCTCAGAAAGCGACCATTCCACAAATATGGTCCCATACAGCCTGTCATCTCACGTATGATTCTTTAATATATTTACATCACGTTTATGGTCTCATTGGTTGGTCATTCACATAAAAACATTCACCGAAAGGCGACGAAGCAGTGTTCTTGAAAGTGACTGTTACTCTTGACATCGGCGTTACAATCGCTAACATTCATAGTGTGACCCTGCCTGCAAACGGGTTACATTCGCCAAATATTTAAACCCACGAATGAGCGTTTAATAACATATTCCACTATTGAACAACGTTCTGCATATGATTACACCATGACTATATTTCATATGCCTGAAAACTATCGCTCTCGGTGATCTCAGTTTCTTTAAATCACTATTTATCTGTCCAATTTGGCACGTTTGATTCGCTCTGGCAAATGTAGTGCCCGAGTTGTACCCGTTCTGTTGGTCATATGCATTATGAAAAACATTGTATGAAAGTGTATCCCGAATCTATGTTGGTATGGGCCTTCAATGCAATATATCGGGCAAGATTATCGCCCGTAATAATCATAATACACGCGATCATTTCTCACCTTGGTCACCGGTAGATGACATTTTCCTCCCAACATCGTAGTTACATCCATCCCAGAATGCACTTTCCTCTCTCAGAGGGTTGTTTGCCCTCCCACCGTGCACCCATGGCTACGCCTCCCAGACCCACAGTATGTACAGAAAGTACATGAATTCGTTTTGAGTGGCCTAACCTCGAAACCGGGTCAATTATTTTTAGACATGGGGATTCCGATGTTTCGCATCATCACAGAGCTTCCACGCGATAGCGGCTTGACAATGTTAGGTCAGTGTACTATACCGCCCGCTATCTTACCGCAACTCGTCTTTTCACGTAATAAACTTCAAACTCATGATAAACAATTACCGATAGCCTATTGGTTATAATGTCTTTTCGTTCATCTCCAGTTAGAGGATATCTGAGGTGACCAGATTGAGTTTGATGCCAAACGGACAAAATTAAATTTGTGAGTTTGTACGATGAATCTATGTACCTTCTCTAGCCCTATTTTGTGAACGGATACATTGGGATAGATAAGACAGCTATGAAAAGATTTGCACGATTTCTATGACCAGCAAATATATATTGGCTCGTCAATGGGTAAGGATTTCCACTGTTATGGGTTATATATATATATCTCTAATTGTTTTAAAACACACAGTCGTAATTTTGTGATAGTATAAATGTGACGTTTACCCGTCAACTCATTCTAGGTGATTCATTGAGTAAAGAATCAGTGGTCCCCTACCCTGATGACGTATTATATCTGCCTCAATCACGTGATGACTTGTGTATTCATTCACCTGCATGACACGTGAACACTTATCCAGAAATCTAACATCGCTTATGTCACACAAAACCAATTAAGTTTCCATTGTCAAGTTAGGTTTACGTGTACCGCAAGGCGTGAAGTCCTATATGTAACCCGATACACTAAATCAAGTTAATGAAGGTCCAATAGATAAATAAACAAATTGCTTATGGATAACAACTTCTAGTTTATTCAGGACGACGTTTCGATACAGGTACTAGTATCGTTCTCAAGTCAATGACATCAATTGATTGATTGAAATTGTAGTTTAAGGGCCGCTTCCCATACGGATTTCGCGGCCCATCAACTCAATGTTTTATTTAAATTTCACGGTACATTTCTTAGTTAATGACATCAATGATTGATTGAAATTGTAGTTTAAGGGCCGCTTCCCATTCGGATTTCGCGGCCCATCAACTCAATGTTTTATTTGAATTTCGCGGTACATTACTTTGTTTATTGAATTTCTTTTCCAGTGCTAAATGTATAAATAAATAAATAAATAAATAACAATGAGAGATTAGTAGGAGATATAAATAGAAGTAAATAAGAATCGCTATATGTACAAGTTCGTAAGTCTCTTTTTGGTTTTTGGTTAAGTTATACTGGTAAATATGAGTTCACTGTAATCGCGTGTATGATTCCTTTGTCTTGGTACCCCTTTGAACGCACAAAGCCGTCCAGAAAAAACTGGGAGAACCATGGGCGTAAGGACGCCCTTGGGAACAGGGTGGGTTCTTCCAGAAATCTGTGCCTGTAACAATTGCTTGGAGTGTGTATTGGGGCACAGGACGGCAGGTCTACGTCCTATATTGCGTGAAAGTCAAAGGATCATATTCTGTGTTAAGGCGTCAGTTCGGTGTCATCTATGGGTTATCGTGTCGGTGTGGTTTAGGATGTGATGTTCTGGTTCCGGAGGTTTCTTGTTGTGCGGCGATGTTGGTATTCTTGTGATCGTCATCCGTCTTCTGTTTTCAGTCTTGTCCAGCCCGTCTTCGGTCTTCGGTGTGCCGTGAGGTGCTGTTTAAAATTTTTTGTCGTCGTCAGTGTTCTGTTTGTTGTCTGTTTGATGAGGACCTTCATCGTGTTCATCTCCATTTCTGAAAGTATAAGATGAAACACTGTGTAGTATTCATTTTTGTGAGTGACATTATCTGTGTGCGTGGTTGTTTCTTGGACGTGTGCTAATGATTTATGTCCTTGGTTGTTGAATTGGTAGCGGCCTTTAGGTTTTGGAGACGAATGTGGTTACCGGCCCACACGGAACATGGTATCTCCGGTGCCCACATTGCCTATTTTATTGCGAAAGATAGATTTTTGGCCAATATTGTCGCAGGGATGTTGATTGGTTTTGGCCACCGATTTTTGAGACTAATGTGGCAACCGGCCCACACGGAACATGGTATCTCCGGTGCCCACATTGCCTATTTTATTGCGAAAGAGAGATTTTTGGCCAATATTGTCGCAGGGATGTTGATTGGTCTTGGCCTCCGATTTTTGAGACTAATGTGGTAACCGGCCCACACGGAACATGGTATCTCCGGTGCCCACATTGCCTAAATTTTATTCCAAAAGAGAAATTTTGGCCAATGCTGACATTGTTAGTTAGTGTTGCGCATGCACGGGGGTAGTGTTATATACTGGAATAATAGCCAGCAGTTTTTATAAAATCTATTAAGGACTTGAATACCTGTTTTCTAATGGGAGGCTTAGGGTTTAATATCGCTGGTAATGTTAAGGGAGTGTTGAATTCTTTTAATACGTTTCTAAGTGTCTCGCGTTGTGGGTAGTGTTTAGGGCATTCAAGTAAGACATGTTCTATTGTTTCTTCTACATTGTTGCATGCGGTACAGAGGGGTGAGGTGTTTTTCAGAAGCATGGACAGATGTGATTTAAGTCCGGTTTTGCCTAGTCTTAATCTGGTGATTATGCGGTCATCACGTTTATTGTCTAACTGGAATCCCTGGACTTGTCTTTTCTCTCCATCAAGGATCTTATGTAACCACCGTCCACGTTCTTCTTCGTTCCATTCCTTTTGCCACTTGCTATCTATTTTGCGTCTAATGATAGTGTTGAGTTCTTTATATCCTAATCCTATTGGCACATCGTGTGTAGCTTTAGCAAGACTGTCTTTGTATTTCTCATCTTGTTTGGTCACAGATGATTTGTGTTCTTTCATTCGTTTATTGAGGGGTCTTGATGTTTCGCCGATGTAATGTTTTTTGCAACTGCACTCCAACTTGTAGATTACACCTTTTGGCTGGGGTTGGGTGGTTGGGGCTTTTTTACCGGTCGCATTGATGTGATTCTTTAGTTTTCTGTTGGTTGCAAAGGTTACCTGGATGCTGGCTCGTGTCTGGAGTAGTCTGGCGACCTGGTGATTTGTCTTGCCTATGTAGGGTTGAGTTATTCGGATATTTGGGCCCTATTTTCTGATAGTCAGTTGTCTCTGGTTTGCTTGTAGGGCTTGTTTTACAATTTAGGTGTTTGGGATAATCATTGTACTTGCTGAAAACGATCTTGATGTGGGAGATTTCGTTGTCAAGGTCAGTTGAACAGATGGATTGTGCTCGTTTGGTTAGTGTTGAGATGATGGCTGTCTTTGTTTGGGCTGGATGGTTGGATCTGTAGTGGATATATTGGTCGGAATGCGTGGGCTTTCGGTACACACTAGTTTGTAGGTCGGTTGGTGATCTGCTGACAAGGGCGTCCAGGAAAGGGAGAGCGCTGTTTGTTTCAGTTTCCATGGTGAATTTTAGACGTTGATGCTGGGTGTTGAGATGGTTGAGTAGTGTGGTCTGGTCATCTGTTCGTTGGAGGGGGACGAAAGTATCATCCACTTTCCGTAGCCAGACTAGAGGTTGGACAGGGGAGGTTTGGAGGGCCCGGTGTTCAAGGTCAATCAGGTAGATTTCAGATACTATGGGTGACAGCGGGGAACCCATGGGGAGTCCGTGGATCTGTTCATAGAATGTGTCTCCCCACGAGAAGTATGTAGATGATAGGCAGCACTGTAAAAGCCGGATTATGCTGTCGGTCGTAAGGGTAGTGTTGTTGATCGGGTATGCCTCCAACTTTTGTTTGATAACTTGTATAGCATCAGTGGTTGGTACATTCGTGAATAAGTCAACGACATCACAGCTAACCAGTTGACATGGAGTGCTGATGCTCTGGATTTTGTTGCAAAATTCTACGGAGTCCTTGATGTATGACGTGGCTGGTCGTCCAAATGGGGCGAGGAGCTGGGTCAGATGTTGTGCTGTGTTATAGAACACGGTGTCTCTGGAGCAGATCAGTAAACGAGCTTTGATCGGATCTTTGTGAATTTTGATCGTTGCTCTGAGATATGGGGGCCGTGGATGTTGGATAAGTAGTTTTTTGTGGAGGTCTGGCTGGATTTCTTTCTTCTTTTTCAGGTCTTTGAGAATGGCTCTATGTTGACGGTCGTAACGGTTTGTTGGATCTTTTTTAATTACTTCATAGGTGCTTTGGTCGGTGAGGAGGTTGTCAACAAGGATGTGGAAGTCAGTGGTGTCAAGGATGGCGGTGGCTTTCCCTTTGTCTGCTGGGGCAAGGACTATAGATTTATCATTCTGCAGCTCAGTGATGGCATGACGTTCACCTTGGGGCAGGTTGTCAGTCTGTGGTCGAGCTTTGGAAAGGATTTCGGCTACTTGATGTCTAAAATAGTCTACATTGCCTCCTGGTGCTAATTGTTGTAGGCCTTTCTCGATGTTTACGATGAATTCATCTGTGTGAAATTTGTGGTTGGTGGGCGCGAAGTTTAGACCCTTGGAAAGGATTTTGAGTTGATCGTCTGTAAGCTGTTTGCTACTGAGATTCATCACGGTTTTGGCGAGGTATGGTTGCTTATCTGTATACTCGTGTCTAACTGGGGCAGTTAAGTTGGTCGAACTTCTTCAACTGGTTGAGTTTGATTTTGGTGTTCAGGGAGGCATTGGACGCAGTCTGGGACTGGCGGAGTTGGCTGTAGAGTGCTGGTTGGATGACCGATTCAAGCTTTTGTTGTTGTGTGATGATGGCGGTTAGTGATATAGCCTTGGATCTACGGTGGTGTGTGATCCGTTCTTTAACCAATAGTCTGCTGGCATTGTCGGTGATTCTCTGGGCGGCTTTAGACTTCACAGGAGGTACAATTCTGCGGCTTTTAGGTATAATATCACGGTTTCGGCATCTCATTAAAAAGGTCACATGGTTGCTGCTCTTGAGGTATTTCTTTTCCAGTTTGTTGAGTCGGTTGATGTCTCGGATTGGCGCATCTCCATGGTGATGACGTATGGTTTCCTTAAGTGGCATTTAGAAGTTGGGAAGTAG